>PNEQ01110021.1:0-43882 GCA_003012365.1 Medauroidea extradentata
TGTCTTTGTTCATACGCGTTTCTCATTTGACTGCACCAATCAGAATAAGATTATTGTGACTCCGTACGTCTATAATTTGCCAAGGCAAGTGAGAGTAAAATCATCCAATCACAGACGATGTAGCAAAGCTGCAGGTGTGCACATGACGCATCGAAACAGAATGTTGCAAAAATCTTTTCGCCATAAAATCGTGGCTCTACTTATGGGTAAAAATGACCCACAATTAAAATTTTTGTGAATATGTAGTCTATACAGCTCGAACGCAATGGACTATCGTCGTGACTTTCACTTCAATTGTGTACGTACGCAAATGTATAAAATGTGACTTCGAAGGGTTTTTAAATTCGGTTAAAAATTGTAAATGGCATAAAATATATTTTACGCTATTCGTTGACAGATCATTAAAAATATACGACTATCAGATTTTATAAAATAAAAATTAATGTACGCCAATATTACTTAACGTTGTTTGTACGGCATATGTATTATCAGTGTTATATGCATTTTGTGTAACTTAAAACATCTTTAGTGTAAGAACTACATTCATTTATGTAACGTTAATATGTTATTGATATTGTGTAAAATTTTTAATATTATGACAAAGTATGATCTTTTCATGCCCACTAGAACATACATAAAGGCTTGTGATGTAATTTTTTAATCTTGCGAGGCCGACACAGAACAGAAAAGCTTGTTGATTGGTACGTTTCTGCATATATGTAGGCTCTATGGTATAAAATATACTTTTATGTGTTTTATCATAACATGTATCTGCAAAATGTGAGTTAGTATTTCATAGGCCTTAATATTATCACACATACCTATTTATACACAAAGCTGCGAGGAAAAATGTTTTCAAGAGTGGGCATGGGAAAAAATATTTAAGTGTCTTTGTCATAAATTGTTGAAGATAGAATATTTATTTCTTACGCATTAATTATTTATGAGCATGTGCCTTAAATCACTATAACTAGAGACGATGGTACATCGCGGAAAATGTTTTGTGCAAACATACCCTTGAAAACGCTAGAGTTTCTTGCAATATGTATGATTGGTTGATGTACGCCTGTCACAACGTAGCTGTCTGCCGACCAATAACAGGCATAAAACATTACAATACCGAAATTCCTATTGGCTCAGTAAAATAGGGTAACAGCTCCAAGTACAAGCAAAAGTCAGAAATCTTTTCGAGGCTGAAAGTGTGTTGAAATCCAGCAAACAGTTAAATTTACCCGCAATAAACCGTTATCTCTAAGTATAACTCGTTAGACTCATAAGCCAGGTGTGTTGAATAACGATAAGTAGAGCCACGATTTTATGGCGAAAAGATTTTTGCAACATTTGGTTTCGATGCGTCATGTGCACACCTGCAGCTCTGCTACATCGTCTGTGATTGGATGATTATACTCTCACTTGCCTTGGCAAATTATGGACGTGCAGACTCACAATAATCTTATTCTGATTGGTGCAGTCAAATGAGAAACGTGTCTGAACATAGACACGCTGCCAATAACCTTGAAACAGAACTGCCGATGTGCACGTGAGTCACTGAAACAAAGTGGGGCAAAAATCTTTTCGCGACAAAATCGTGGCCCTAACGATAAGGTTTTCATGTCTTGATCAGTATTACGTTTGGCACTTGATATCGGTAAGAATACCAAGAAGCGTAAATGACTTGCAAATGAGCGGGTATTCTGAATCTTGGCGAAGAGATTAAGTAGCGAGACACATTTATCACGCCAGGGATGTTTGCGTGTAGTCAAATGGGAACGCGCCCCCTTGCTGTGAGGCGTAGCGAAGTAACAATGAATGGTGACGACGCGGCGCTTCCTGGCGGGAGATGCGGCCAGAGTAGCAAAATTGCATATCTTCGTCTCGTCTCCCTTCGCCACAAATCTACTCCAGGGGTAAAATTGTGTATCCTTTGCTCTAAATTCACCCCCATTTCTTGGACTTGAGCTTGATAAGAGATTTGTAGCCAATTAAACCCTATACAAAATTGTTTTTGAAGTCAATAAGGCTACAATTGAGTGTTACGAAGTCATCGTGATGATAAATGACAAAAAAAAAAAAACACAATTTTGAAAAGTACCCAACTTTGTCCTATTTTGGAAGCTTCGCCGTTCCGTGATTATCACCATACAAAATCTATTGGAACCAAATTTCTATAAATTTCGTCCTCTAGGAGTTGGAAAATAACTTATTTTGCAATTCAGCGTGCAAGAACGAAGATATTGGCGAAAAAAGAATAAAAATACTTCAGATTTTTTATGGTTTTTCCTTGCTGAGGGCGTGTGCGGTGGGGTGAAGATTGAGGAAATTAGAATTTTTCACTGATCCACTAATCTATACAACATATTAAAAATGAGAACTACCCGAAATTTTGTAAAGAATCCCCTCTTTTTCGCCCTCTATTCACTGGAGTAATAAGTGGGCAAAAACACTTAGCTGACGGAAGTGATGCACTAAATATCACAATTTCGACACCATTCAGATACATTCATGTTAAAGTGAACTTGTCATGATATACTTAGATAGTGCATTATTCGTAGGAATCCAGTTTAGAATCTCGGCTAAAACCATCTGGATTTCGGTTTCCTACATGGTTAAGGGATAACCGAAACCTGGATGGCCGGAGCAGGGTATCGGACCTAGGTTCTCCCGAATGCGAGTCTCACGTTTAAATGGAGGCGTGAAAGATGTAAGAACAGGACTCGGGTGGGAGGAGAGCAGTTGAGAAGTGTAAACATTGTCGCAGGTTAAGGTTGCAGGTCACAAAAAAAACTTTCTAAATAGTGACGACATTTTAGCATCGGATAGTACCAAATTTTGAGTATTGATTCTATACATGTATGGTAACATCTATATAGATATATCTGTTACGTAACAAGTGTACGATCGATACTATTGGTTAATGGAAAATAATTTTACCGTACCAAGTTTAAACACTCTCATACACCCGTGTGGTAAATTTGTAAATAATTTCGACAGTTCACTAATTATATCTAAGAAAGTTAAATTACTTAAATGTAGAAATCAGCTTTCTAATGGAAGTCTTCATCTCTGATACGTGGCTTGTAATCCATGAGCAGGTAGTAACGTGCGTAGTTTAATGTTAACGTAACTATTAAAATATTTATCACAATACTAAACTGTATTGCTCAAGCAATAAATATTTTTTTCTGGCGTATGAAATACTCTCGAAATGTAGGACTTTAAGTTCATAAATTCATAAATTGATGATTAATTCAACAAAGTAACCTGACTTCGATTTATTTCGTTGACACAAATCTTTTAACCTAAACGTAGGAGGTCAGATTTTCAAAATGTATTCACCTGCAAGCGGTGTGAAGAGTTTCAGCGGACAGGTGTTTATTAAATAACTGCTAAACACGGACAAGAGATTTCAACATCCAAAGAACGTCACAAACGTGCGTACAAGTAAATTATGATCCATCAGTAAGCTCTGTAGTTTATTTCCACGCAGCTGAAAATTGTGAAATGTTAGTATTTTTGCGGTCTTTCTAGTTACTTGTAATTTGTGTACGAATTCTTAAAACTTGGAATAGATATAAAATTTTAATATTATGTCATACATTTACAGAAATTACTAAATGTTCCACTGAGATTTCTGTCAGGAGAAGACTGCACGTCAGTTGAGTGTTGCGTCTACAGATTAGGTTGACGCACAGAATAAATAAGTAACACCGGCAGTGACATTGCATGGTTTTTATCGTACTAATTTTTTTTTTGCATTGACATGAAGTCGAAGTTCATTGATGTTTGGTTACTTTCACGCTCGACTCACAATAGCACGGTAGACGCGACGCGTATGTCACGGCGCGAATAACAAATGATGTCAGCCGATCAACGCCGAGGTTTCTGTGGCGTCAGCGCATCCGCCTCGACGTTGATTGGCTGACACGACGTACTACTCTGTGTTTAGTATGAAGTTTAGTGGGCCATATTTTGTAATGTGTGAGAATTGGCACGTAAGTAACGTCACATTAACCATTTAATAGTATTTAATTGAGGTAAAATCAGATTTCAGTGTATGTTTAAAATACAAGCGGTCGTATAAACCAGTATCAAAAATTCCACAGTGTTTTGTTTACACGCCAGTACTCTCCCGTCAGCTGGTAGGAATAACTACTTAAATGCTTCTTTATGTCGCTTTTGGTAGAGTTAAGCCCGGTAACACTATCCTTAATTCTGCACTAAATTCTTTGCTTATTTATGTTCCTAAATATTGATAGGTATCTTACATCAGAATTATTTATCAAAATTTCTATGTTGCGTACACACTATCAATGTTTACTAACAACTTCCGGTACATAAAGAAGGAAAATATGTTTGTGATGTTGTTTGCAATAATTTGTAAAGTATAACTGTAGAATTTCCGAAGACTATTTCACAAGTAAGACGCGCATATGATTCCCAAATACGTTAAACTATCTTGTATTATACAACTTTTTATAACTCCAGCAGGTGTGTAATTAGTAAGAAATCAGAATTTTATTTATCATTAAATCTCTTTGGCAACCATGCTTGCGTACATCGCATGCGACATTGCTAAAAGTGTGCATTGCGTATGTGCGTGAACATACACTGCGATAAAAGTAGGACGGGCTCTATCTGTGAAATGCAGTACGAAATTCTATCTAAAACCAGCGTATTTCCGGTACGTATTGCAGCAGTGCTACTTGTACTTAATTAGGTACGGAATTATATACTGAATTACGGATACTGTACACCGGTCTTCAGTTATCATCTGATGTTGAGCCTTTGAATCGTTACATTTAACATTTTAAATTATTTAACTAAAATACGTATTAATTACTTTGTCTAAAGCGATACAAGTGGTTACACAAACCAATGTCTCGAATCAACGTGGCATTGTTTACATTCCTGTACGCCACGAAAACTGGTACGATAGAAACAATGAAATAGCTTCCTTACGTCTCACTTCTGATAGCTTTATTTATTCTGTTGTTGAAACGTGATAACGTGTGCTGCGTCTCATTATGGCTTAGCATTTGTTGGCCTCAGGCCCGCAGAACTTCAACCAGCATGTTCGAATATTTTAAACGAAACATTTATGGCGACACATATCCGGCGTTTCGAAACAAGCGTTCGCCAGTAGGAGATTACTCAGCAGGCGACGGGGCGTCAAGAAAAGCCAGCACGGGAGGTAGGTTCCACTGCGCTTCTGTACAGGCACCGCTTCCGTGCGAGGGCGCGACACAAGGACGGTGACCGTCGCGCGTGTGAAATCGATCAGCCGCTCTGTCGCGTCGGTCGGAACAAAACGGTCGCTTCCCCCCCCCCCCCAGCGGGTTCCCACTCGATCAGCCTGTCCATACACAACACCGCACAAACACTCAAACACCCCTCCCCCCACAAACACACGCGCGGATATACTCTGTGGGCGTGTTACCCAGTGTGTCCCGGTCCGGTCTTTTCAGCGTGCGTGCAGGGCCTCTTTTGCGTGCTGTTTCAATTGTGGGCGGGAGTCCGCAAACAATAATAAAAAAAAAAATGTTGGGCCCGTGAATTTGACAAGTGGCTCCACCCGGCTTCCGGTTGACGCTGGGGACCAAATAGAACGACATAAAAAAAAAACTTTCCAGAATGCGGGGCGAAGAGAAACACGCGTGGTGCGTCCGAACAAAAGCTGGCAGACCACCTTCTATCCCTCCCTCTGTACCCTCGTCATTCTCTGTCTGCAGCGGTTAAAACAAATGAGAGCGCGATTGACTGTTTGTATAACCCTTGGCTGTGCTGGAATTTCCGGGATGTGTGGAGAATGGAGCTATCCGCACTTTACAAACCTCATACTGCGCTACTTTGTTCGTTGTTCAAATATAATTCTCTTCGCAGGGAGATTCTTCGAAACTGATTGGCGTATAAAGTAGTACCAAATATGTACACTCGCAAACGCCCGCGTAAGAGGCAAATTATTAAAATCACGTATTCATAAAGCACGGGGCGACGAGAATGAATCACTCGTCCAGTTACACAAACTATAAAAGTAAAATTAAATTATTTAGTTGCAATTGTTAACAATTGTAAATATATTTCGTTTATTTTATAATTAGGATTACTGTTCAGTTAGTTTAACCCGCCTTTTTAAGGGAAAATAATTCATTTAGAAAACTTTTGTTAAGATTCCGATAAAAACTAGGCGACTTAAATGTGTATATTCAGAATTACTACTGTTCTATATATTTCCCACGTATATTTGTTCAGATATATCATGAGTGGTTACAATTCAGGAAATATTCTCAGACTTACTCTTTCTAAGATCCTGAAAAGTATCCACCGTGCAAATAGCTTGAGAGGAATGAAACTTAACAATTCACACGGCGGATGGTTTTCAGGATCTCAGAAACACTACGTTTGGTAATATTTTCTGAATTGTAACCATTTAGGATATCTCTAAACAAAAATGGATGAAAAACATCCAGAATAGTAACAATTCTAAATTGATGCTCTTCAGCTCCACCTTAAAAACTACACATTACAAACAATAAGGTAAACTAATTTTCGTAATATTCACACTGCATTATAAAAAAAAAAGTCCAAGAGAAAATTTACGTATTTTTTTATTAAAATTCAACTTTTATGTACTATAAAAATTAATTTTTGAATGCTTTTCTTTTGTTTTGGGCAATACAAATTATAAGCAATAATTCAGGAAATTCATTTAGCTAACTTTTATAATTGCAAGTATAATACACCTAACCAAAAGTTAGCAAACTACTCCAAAATGACCTGATCTAGACATTTCCTTCGAATTCATGCTAGTTTTTTTTTTATAAAAGTCATTTTATCATTCACGCCTTTTTCCCTTTGTTTAGAAGAAAATGTAATTATATTTTGAAAAGAATATAATTAACTATAAAACTCAATTCTTACATTTTTAATCACACGTGTGACGGGTTTAACAGTTTTAAATATAAATATGCATTGACTCAAAATTTTTTTAAAGATCGCCACGAAAAAATTAATTTAATAAGAATATTGCGTTTGTAAATGGAAGCAAAAACAAATAATTTGCCACAAAAGTGTAAACAATATGGAATATGTTGGTATTTCATTAGCTACGTAACCAGTAAAAACAAATTTTACAAATTATGTCTACATAGAGAACGACGCAATTTACTGATATACGCTAAAAATCAATATTTTGAGAAATACATTTACAAGAGTTATGTGCAGTTCTAATGATACAAACTGTTCTCAAAATATTGTTCTAAATTTTTGTGCAGTCTTTGATTATTTTTATGTTCATCAGTTATTAGATCCATAAAATGTCTTTCATAAATTCCATGTGAGTAAACATTTTTATTTGATGATTTTAACTCGACAATCAACTGAAATTGTTAAAGTAGTAAATAAACCATTTATGTTAAAAGTAACGTACTCAGAGTACATGCGAATTCACACATCTTCGTTCTGGAGCTACTGAAAACTTTAGCTATACAGGGCAGGATAACCTGGATTACTGTTAATAAAGTGATGAAACTTTCCTGGAGATAATACCATCCTTGCAGCAAAGAGATCAGTTTTGTTCTCTACGGCACATCCTTAACTTTTAATACAAGAATAACTTACCAAAAATGAAGACATGTTTCTTTAGTGTATGGTAGTGGCTTACAGCATCCTTCTGCACAAAGCAGTTTTAATAGAAAGTTACGTAGTAAACGATACTGTCTCACTAGACTACCTAAGCTCTCTTAAAGGGCAAAATTTTCTCAAATCCCATAACACCAGCCGAGTTCCTTAGCTCTCACAATTATTACGTTCAACAGATTCAGAAATTTTAGCGCTCAATGCTATCCACATAATTGGCTTGAAATAACTGTCTGCAACAGACAGAAGAACTGCCTAATAGATTAAGTTAATTACCTTTCCCCGTATCCATTTGGAATATTTATTTTTTTATCGATTCCTGAAACTGTACTTTTGCAAATATATAAGAAGTTTACTCAGCAATTTCTTAAAAAATAAGTAAATGTTTATTAAAAATCTTACCCGTAATTAGGAAAGATCGGTTACACACATACATGCACTCCGAAACACAGAAAGTTAAAATTTTATGTTAACAAAATAGACGTATTTGATAATATACTAATAACTTTACAATACTCATCGAAATTGCACTGACATTTACAGTAGATGAGTTTACAGTACGTTACCTCTTAGCTTAGCATTCATTTTCAAGTCAACTCCGCTGAACAAACGGAAACAGTTAAATAATTAATGTTTCCCGTTAGTAGCAAACACCGGTTTCGAAATTATACTGGCTTAATAAAATATTTACGATTTTGTAAGGTACATATTTAGATCGAATTTATGCATTGTTTGTTAGATTTTATGGATAATGTTGTTTGTTGACAACTTTTTTCTATGTTCGGTTGCAACCGAAGTTCCTTTTTGTAATAATATCGATGTTTTTGTTATTTCAAACGTATGTATTTAGGAAAAAGCAATTCGAAGAACAAATTCTGAAACATGGTCTGTTAGGTAAAATATGAAACATTAATTAAATTTAAGATAAAACTTTAATTCGTATTTTAAATCAATAATTAAAATTTTGTTTATTGTGACGTGATATTTATAAATATTGTTCATGCTGTGTTCATATTCAAAGTGGCTTCTTTTAATACTTTGGTATTAAAATATTCGTTTAAATTGTTGTTATTAAAAAAATCCAAATGTTTTATTTACAAGGAAATTCTAGTACTGAATCGTAGAATACGTTTACTATTGTGTACTTACAACCCAACACATTCATAAACACAAACGTAGTTTAATGTTAGTTTCAGATCCATGAATATTGTGTTAACCTCGGAACGTTTGAAATATAATAAACTCTTCAGCAGTGACGATAAGTGCGGATGGATGAAAATAAAATTTCTTATTCTCTTGAGGGGGGAGGCGGAGGCACAGAAAATGAAAGAAATGGGCGTTATATGTGACTGAGAAATTTGAATGTTTGGCTAAAATTATGAATGTGCTGATGACATAGCAATTATCGAATGACAGATATCTGTAAAATTGTAGGTGAACTTCAGTGTGTAGTGAAGAAAAAATTTAACACTTTTATTGGAACCTGATCACAAGTATTGTTCAGGTTTTTATAAAGAGACTTTCCTAGCTTCGCAGTTGTGGTGATTGCTTGCTTCTTCCTCCGACCGGCATCCTATTATTGCTAAACGCGCAACGTACTTTCTTACTTTCTCCGTCTGCGCCCCAAATCGTTCCGAAACAATAAGTTCGGAAAACTTGAGCGGGAACGAGTTTTTTCCACATTCCGATTCCATCCGCATCCCTCCTACCCCATTTCCTCTTCCTGCGTGCCCCTCTCCCTGGCGCCACGAGTGCAATAACAATTGCCTTTGATTCCAGCCAGGCTGCAGTAAATCTTCCCTTCGCCTTTGTGTGCAGCTCAGATGAAATATGTGCGACCACGTGATTGGATTACGTGCTGTAATTGTATTTTGCACGACAAAATGTTCCTGCCACATGTACATGGCTAAGTAAAATAATGGCCCGGCCCGTAAGACTTGTAAACAATAATCGATATAGGAAACAAAAATCACACGCGACACCCAAATAATAAATATCGACTCAAACTCTTGCCAATAACGTTTTGTCTAGTTTTTGAGACACATTTGTGTGTCATTTACTAAAACTGAATTATTGATGTCTCTCAAATGTTAAGTGTTAGTGACCTAACAGTCCAATATACCTAACTTAAGTATTGTACTCTTAGTTAAATTGGCATATGCTGACGAAACATACCATTATACAAATAAGAATGGCGAGTATGTTAAGGGGTGCTTAATGTAATTTAACATAAATAGAATAATTTTATTGAAATATGAAAGAAATACGTTTTGAATTTGACTAGTTATTAAATACATCTTTGATGTTGTAACTAATGTTGGGAACTTTATTGTGTTTAAAATATTTTTGAATAATAATTTGAATATCTTCTTCTAAATAATAATGTCAATTTACTAAATTCTACATATTTTTAATATGTGGCACAGTTTAATGGGCCTGTTACCCAAATCACAAGTGTTATACATAAAACAACGCAAATATTGTATAAACCAGCACTTATTAGCACGCAGTGTAATAAATAATATATATATAACCAATATATACATATATGTTTATATTATATATACATGTGCATTAATTTTGTAATACTGTGTGGTATCTCGCCAATCTAGAGAAAACTAGTCAGTGTGGGATTCAATAATGTACTTTTGTAACAAATGATTGAGAAACATACTTTTTTTTTTTTTTGCATTCTGCGAACGTTGTTTAAGTAAAAGTATTTTAGTGACTTAAGGTATTATGTTCCCGCAACTATGTTATCTATATGCGTATTTGTTATAAAAAGTCTCGTAATGACCTTTGAACACAAGTGGAAAGGTATAGTAAAGTTTAAAATGGATTTTATTAAAAAATACTTAACAAATGCTAATCAATAAGTAAAAATTAAGGGGGTACTAGCAGAGAAGGCTAAGTAAATTTGCCAATGCTGATAATATGGCAGCACTGTGCAACTCAGTAAATGTTTCATTTTATTTTTCAGACACGTTTATATAACCTGTTAGGCGCTGTTATCGTTTGTCAGAGTGTAAACAATTTCGTAAAATACCAGTGTAAATTAAAAATAAACGAAATACAAAATAGTGCCAAATTACTAGCACTGCCTTATTTACAATGTATATCCTAGGTAAGATAAAGCAAAAAAAAAAAAAAAAAATTATATGCGTGTATATATGAAATTTGCAGGAATTTAAAAGTCCGTATGCAGAATAAGAAACAGATGAGCACGAACTGAGTTACACTGGAAAAGTATTGGCTGAAAATTGGAGAATTATATATATATTTTATTTTTTTTCTTAAAAGTTAGCATTTTTTAACGTTTATTTATTTCACGGTCCCCTATCAAGTTAGTAATTCCGTTTCTGAACATTTATTTAAAATCATTTAAGAATGGCTTTGTGATTACGTGTAACCCGTCTAAACATTGCATCTAGCAGTGGCATCAGTGCTACACCGTTTCAGAGCTTGCCGCGTAATTCCCGAGTGCTCTATCGACCCCTGCACCGCCAAGTAACAAGCCACCCGCCACACGGGAGCGCTGGGCGGGCAGGTCTATGTAACCCGATGCAAGGCGCTAGTGTAACAAAGCTCGCCGGCCTAACGACCCAAATAATGGCTCGGCGTGCTGTAATTCATGGACTCGTGCCGGCTGCAGATAGAAACAGAACGGAAAATAATTAACATCCCGGTGTAACTTGTAATCCATTTTGCACCAAAGAACTGCTCGTTACCTCCATCTCATGTACGACTAATTGCGAAATTTGGCGAGGCTAGTGGGCGGTGGCAGGGGATACAGGAGAGCAGCGGGTGTTTTTTTCTTCTTTTTTTTCAGCATGCGTAAATTGATGTGGCCTCAATTTGCAGCTCGCGTAAAAAAGTGAACCAGTCGAAACGACCAGCGATGAACTGGGGAGGGACCAAAACAAATAATGACCGAACGAGGGATTTTCCCCGGGCGCAGATTCAACTACGAATGGGAATTCGCATTAGTGCCTAGATCAACATACACACACGCCCGTGTCGAAGCTGGGGAAATTCGAATATGCAGTATAGTATTACGCCGGATAAGGGTGCTTTTCTGCTTGACTCGACTTTTTTTTGCGAACATCGTGTTGACAAGAACTCATTATAATTTCATTTTTATTTTCAGATGCCCACCAACGCCTGGTCTCCATTCCCCGTTTACCTGCTATGCATGACAGGGGATTGAAAGGTGAGTATCCTTCACTTCAATTACGGCTGTTAATGTTACATTCCTGTTTCAACAAAAGATACGTTTTTACTATTTTTGAACGTTTGAAATTATTTATGTGTAATTGACATATGCATATATTAATTGAAAATAAAATAGTTCCGAATAGGAAAAAAAAATAAATTTGAAAGTATTTGTACTTGTTAGATTAAATCATCTTTTAGTAAATTAACCATTTCTAGGTTAAGAACCAAGTAATAAATACTCCAAGGTAAATTTGTAGGAGGGTTAAAAATAATTTACACAATTTCACTTTCATTAAAATAATAGTTTTGAATTAAATACATTATTATTACAAATGGAATATTTTATTTCATGTAATACAAGCTTATAGTATAAATTAAGTGTGCATATGTGTGTGTTTATGTATAAATAATTATGCATATATGCCAATATAAAAATCTACAATGATTTTAAGTAAACGGAAACATCTAAGTTTGAGGTTTAAGATAATGTTGTCCTGTGATATAAGTGTTCTAAATAATGTTCACCACATTTATTAAAATTAGTATTATTGTACTCGGAAATGTTTGCATTGATTTTTAATCCGTTGTTTTTAAATGACACCAGCATAATATAAAATGTGTCACATAATCTCATTTTTATAATTTGATAAAATTATGAATTTATGTAATCTGAACAATAAATTACCTGATCTTTCCAACTGCATATGCAGCTTGTATCTATATTTTCACCTTACATTCCAAACAAAATTATAATCTTCTGAGACTTCGTTCCTGTATTGTGGCTATGTGTGTCTACGTCATACCCCTTAAAAACCTTATGTATTTGATACTTTACTTTCATAAAAATTGGTGCACGTGTATTATTTGATAAGGTTACTTTACTTTAGTGTGCTTTGTCACGCCGTGTTCATATTTTAAAATTGGCGAAAATTTAAAATTCTTTGATCACGCAATATATCTTAGGAAATATTTTGTATACTTAAATCAAACTCGGTACACATATAATTTAGTATTTTTTAAAAACTTTTATGTAGTTTGTTTACGTGGTTTGCATATTTTACCAATGGTAGATATTTGAACATTTTGGACTACACGAAATATCTCGGGAGTCATTTGCGAGAAATACGTTAAACTTGGTAAACAGAGAGTATTTAAATAAGTTTATGGACATGTATGTACTTCTGATCGCATTTTAAAAATGTCAGCTATTTAATATTTTATGATTACATAAATATCTGAGGGAACCTGTTTGAGAGTTTCATCAAACTCGGTACAAATGTAAAACTCACTAAGGTGACAATACAAAATCGTTTTACTAATTTTGTCTTCATATTTTCATAATGATGGCCATTCAACCATTACTGATAACACGAGATATCTGTGGGACCATTTTGAGATGTTAATTAAACTCGGTACATATACATGACTTAACTATCATGTATTTGGTACGGAAAGTATTAACAATTTTAAATGGTGGCTTTTTGAAAATGTTTGCCAACGAAACATCTAAGAAACCACTTTCCATTAATTATTTCCCAGACAATATACGTACTCTATGTCTATAGGCCCTAGGCCTACTTAGTAAGGTGACTCGACTTTTATCAGTTTTGTTTGTGCCGTGTTCAGATTTTCAAAATGGCAGCATTATTTTTAAACTTTTAGTTCACATGATATATCTAAGGTACCGTAGTTGAGGATTTCATCTAACTAGATAATAATATAAGTCTGAACAAGGTAACCATCTTTTAACGAACTTTGGCAATAACGTCTTTATATTTTTGAATTGGCAGAATTTTTAATAATTTTATCGCACTGGAGCTGAGAAAAGACTTTTAGAATTTTAAGAAATTTATTACTCAATTTCTACAAAGTAAATTTTCTTGACTTTTATATATTTTGCTTATTCTGTGATAAAATTTAAACAGGCAGCTTTTATAAAAATTTTAATATAAAAATATATCCGTGAAACTATTTTTTTAATTTCATTAAACTTGGTTCTCATTTAGCCTGAGAAGGGTGACTTCATATTTATATATTTTGTTCATGATGTGATCATACATTTTAGTTAACGGTCTTTTAAACAGTTTGGACTACACGAGATATCTGCGAGAACATGTTTCATTTTTATCGAACCCAATACACATAAATCACTATGGTATCTTGACTTTTATGTGTTTTTGTTACGTCGTATTTATATTTTCAAAGTGCCTTCTTTTCACATTGTTGGTTGTTCACAAAATATTTTTGAGAAACAATTTTTCGTAGTTTCATCGAACTCGGTACACTTGTTTGATATAAATTCAAATTAATTTCTTAACCAATTGTAGTAATTGTATAACGACTATATTACGTGTTCTAGTTTCTGGACTGCCTTTTTGGATACGGCTGGATTCTTTTCCGGAATTATGTTCGTATTACGTGTTTGTGGACAACAGCTTTGTCATTCTCTTATATTTGTAATTTTTGTTTGTTTTTTGTTTTATTGTTGGGTTTATCTGCAACACAGCAGCATTCGGTTTCAACGGCCTATGTCCACAAACATTATTAAGTTTTTTTCATATCACGAACCATACTCTTTTAAAACGACTTTTATACAAGCTAACTATAGTTTACGCTCGCTGTGCAAGAAAGCGGGGCAAGTGATCCTTATCTTACAACCACGATTCCCCATGAGAAAGCATTGCAACAGTTGTATGTTTTCCCTGATATCTCGTAAATCAAGTTTCGTTACACAATTTTATCAGCGCCAAGGAAAAACTACAATATTTGTCAATTTTGTTTGTAATAAATAGTAGCCAATTTTGGCCATTGAACGTTTTCTGAGTTACTGTTCAGATATAGAAGCAGGAAAGTAATCAGTTTTGCGGTATAATTAATTTTGTTTTTATATGATTACATAACTTAAATAGTTACGAAGGTTTAAGTCTCGCTAATTGATAGGATTTTTAAAATTATATAAACCATATTTTACGTCAAGTGTCTAGTAAAATTTTTAGTAATCAAGTCATGATTGTAACTATCGCAGCTTAAAAATTGTTCAAATATTACTGATTTACGGTTTACAGCGTTGTGAAGTAATAAACCACCTGACATAATTTCTCTGTACCATACATGAGCTGAGGTTTTAAATTTTTTCTAATTACAAGTATACGTTACAGAAAACTTCTGTATTTAATTCGCAACGAAAATTCGAGCTCTTGAAGCGTTGGATAATATTTTTAAACTGCAGCAGTGCAACTTTTATATGATTATTCGCTAACTCATTATTTTAGTTCTCAGTAAATATTGAATAAGAGGGAGTACGTACATAAAATAATATAATATCGCACGCATGATTTTTTATATATTTGATTCTGATATAATAATTCATGCTAATATAGATATATTACTCTGAATATAGATTTTGCGTTAATGTACGTTGTTACGGTGCCTGAGGGTAACGACAACCTCATAATCTGAACACACTACATATAATTAGAGGCACGAAACAACCACGCACTTAATCAGCACACGAATTAGAGCAAAATAGCATATAAGCTCTTAAAGTATTATTTACCAGGACTTAAAGTGTATTTGATTGTAAAGCTCTTCAGGTAACGAAGGTTAATCAATGATATCAGGAAGCTTTGATTATATATATAACATGTTATTTAACTTAGATTGGCTAGTAAGAAAATTTTCTCATTACATTTGACACAAGGAGGTGGTAAACGTACATGTTTAGAAACACACAAAAACACTGACAAAAATTTGTCTCCTAAACCTATCTCATCAGAGAGCAATATAATATAAGAAAAAATGAGGTTAAAATATGTCGTATGAAATACATATATTATAATTGTATAATATAATCGAGATACATAATCTGCTCGGACAAAGCATTTTTATTGGCATTTGCACTTTATCTATATATGCAATGTAAATACTTGTACGAGAAAAAAATGTATATTAACTAAGGAATTCTTCACTGGCGTACGATTATACAGTTATATGCCATCGCAAAAAATGATGTGAGGGAAAACATTGTACACAACAAGACTAGAGACCATATTGATAAATTACATGCATAAAATATTCATGGTATGTATTACACATAAATATATAACATTAAAATAATAAAACTAAAAAGATACAAAAAAAACATCAGAGAAAAATAAAATACAACAATAAGACATTGCAGTACTTACCACACGCAACAAATTGCATGCACGACTTGACACTGTGCTGCCACACAGAAGAAGACAGGAATACAGAATATAGTAATTTTCCTCAGACGTGCTTGGCGGTTTCCCATTTACTCTAGAAACAAACCTGGTTAAAACTTCTGGGTATGTGGCAAATTCGGACAGAGCCCTTTTTGTCGTTCACTGTGCAAATACGGGTCTAGATTACATATAATGTATATACATTTACAACACAAATATTTTATATTGTACTAGCAGTGAGCCCGCAGCTTTGCTTGCGTGTGTTACTCATATCAGATAAATTATACTTTAATTAAATAACTTCTCTGTACACCTTATTGATACTTCATTCAACAAATGTTAAAATGTCCAAGCCGCTAGTTGATCTAACTCTGCCACTGGTTAAGTAGCTATAACTGTCCACGCGAAAAGCAGTCTTAAGTTTGTCCCTGACACTAACAGCAACTTCACCTAGGCTTTATTTATAGCGCTGCAAAGTTGACGTTGTGGGGTAGTGATAAACTGTTAAATGTAAGAGGATAATTGAATGAAAAAGCGTTCGATTTACTCTGTGCACAACCATTGGTTACGGTGCCCTCAATTACATATTTTCAAAATATTCACTTGAAGATTACTGCCATTAGAAAAATTTTGGTCCAGTGGTTTGGGCTGCAGTTTGATATGTCAATAAGCCAGTCAAACAGTCAATCAGTCAGTCAGACAGTCAGTGTTCTCATTTAAATATAGCGATATAACGTTTTCAATGTTTGCACAGCTTACTAAAATTAATACAGGCTTAGGAGATCACTTTTATGTTAGTATTTGAACTTGTACATTCAAGTCACCTTCTTCCTCCCCAAATTAAAGTAAAAACCGTTAATAATTACTGTATAACTTTAAACAGAGTACCAACGTGTTTAATATTTAAGAATCCTAACATTTTAGTTCTTTGCCATGTCAGGTTCGTACTAAAATGGTGTAAATGTTAAAAAGTAGGAAACATAATTATACCTTGCAAATTATTTAAGCGTTTTTTTCCAGATTACATATTACGTTAATTAATGATCTTTTAGAGTTTGAATCTAGACAGACATATTGCTATGAGTCCGCCATTTCGGTGAGTAATTGTATATCAAAACAATTAAAAAAATTTTACGTACATATCAAACTTCTCAACAGATCCTCGTTAGAAAAGCTACATTAAGTATTGTAAACAGGCTGAAGGTGTTTCAAGCGACAATATTATTTATTTTATAATTGGCGACCGAACATTTATTTTCAATTAACTCAGAATTTTTGTAGTATCTCTCTGTAATGTGCCTTTGAATAACATGTTTTAAAACCGCATGTCATTAAAATATCGGTAATGGAATTATATAAAACGACAATACCCTAAACATTCATTTACGGTATTACGGTCTTCAAACACACATTAACTTTTGGTTAATATATTAAACTCTAAATTAAATAACAGGGGTGGCAACCATCTAATAAGATTCACCGTTTGTATCGCCGATAATGAGAACATTTGAATATGTTATATTGAGTAATGTGAGCTTTGTAACAAAATGATACTCTTACTGCAACTTTCCAGGAGCCATGGTTAGTAAAAAGACTTGCGAACCTTTGGTTGCAGTTATAGAGTGCCAGGTTAACATAGGCAACACTGCATACGTGTGCTTTGTGTGCTCACTGCACAGGTTCCGGTGAATAATCGGTGTAAACAACATTATCCACACGTCTATAAGTTTACGATACCGTCTCAACAGGTAAAAACCGTAGTGAGGTGATTATCTATCCAAAATGGGGTAAAAACATTACATACGAACAATGTCGCACAGATATTCGTAAGTGGATATCGGCCCTTACAAATCGACGTTTTAAAATTTTTTAAAAGAAATTATCAAAACCTAACACGCATTAAAGAAAGATTCTATGACTGATGTAACTTTACGTTGATCTTAATTTCTTGCACGAATACATAGTGGAGTACAAGCACTCCTTGAATCGGGGGGGGGGGGGGGGGGGAAATGGGCGGTATGTTCCTACAAATGTGTAACACTTGTTTCTTTTTATTTATTTCCAAAGATGTCATACACTTTCATAATACATTATTACCTTAATGGATCACTTAAATGGTTATTGTTTGAGAGGAATATCATGTGAGGATGCACTTTGTTGCCTACCAGGTACGACACCCACTTTGCATGGTTGGTCATACGAGAGAGTTGCACTTGCGTCGCGTTCTCTTAGCGCCTCTAGCGTGTTTGTCAAGGTGTAATAGCACTGCTGGTGCGCAGCATGGAGACAGTACACATACGGAGAAATGGCAGATATGCATATCATGTATGGTGCTGCTGGAGATAAGGCAGGAGGAGCTCAGTGTCTGTACGCAGAGACATTTTCAAACAGACACTGTCCAGGCCATCGAATGTTCTCGTCTGTGGACAGAAGGTTACGCGAGACTGGAACATTAACAGCGAACAGGTAGGACACCGGTTTGAGACGCAACGTTAGAACAGCCAGGTTTGAGGAGGAAGTATATGAACGTATCGCCGATTCGTCATCAAGTAGCATACATGGAATCGCTCTCACAGTGCACGCAAGTCTCCAAAGTGTGTGGAGGGTTCTGCATGAACAACGGCTCCACCCGTTTCATCGCGAAAGGATGCAAGCATTACAACCAGCTGATTTTAAGCCACGAGTTGATTTCGGTCGCTCATAATTGCATAAATGCGCAGACGTACCTGCCATTCCACGCAGCATTTCATGGACCGACAAGGCTTCTTTAATGTGTGATGGCGTTCTCAACAGTCGATACAGTTACATATGGAACGACATCATCCCACACGCCGCCAAGTGACATTTGCTGTTAACGTCTGTGCCAGCATTGTCGGTGACAATATCACTGGACCGTACTTTTGCCGGTACGTTTGACTGGCTGTTTTATCGACATTTTTAAAAATACATATGGCCAGTTTTGTTGGAGGACACGGATTTACAATAACGCCAGCTTGTGTGGTACCAGCATGACGGGGCCCCTGCACACTTCAGTTTGGAAGCTCGTCATGACCTTATCACCACATTCGGTGAGCGATGGAAAATCAGATGCGGACCTGTGAATGGGCCATCGCGCTCCCCAGACCTGACATCAAGTGATTTCTTTCTGTGGGGTCATCTGAAATCATTGATATACGAGACTCCGATCAACTTAGTAGTTGAACTTCGCGGCCGCATTTGTGATGCCTGTGCTACCATTCACAGCACCCCACATGTGTTTGTTCGAACGTGTCAGACAGTCGAGTGTTCGTTGCTGACAGTTGTGTATCGAAGTAGGTGGTCGCCACTTGTAACAGTTACTGTAAAATACACGTGGATTGTTTGCAAGGTACGTTTTCTTGTAGTTACGATTCACGTTTTTCCCTTTTGTGTTGAAACTATCAGAAGATATGTACAAACATACTACTGTCCTATAGCGTAACCCGCATTCACACACAACTAAACCGTGGTCGTGTAACACAGGTTGCGTACCTGCAGGCAACAAAGTGCACCCTCACGTGATATTCCTCTCAGACAGTTCGCATTGAAGTGTTTAATTAAATTGACACATATTATGTGTGTGTATTAAATCTTTGAAAATCAATAAAAATACCTAAGTGTTACACACACATTGATAGGAACATACAACCTCTTTTTGGTTCCCGACGTTGGGAATGTTTGTCCACCACTGTGAAGTTTTGCAGAAGCTGAATATTAATGTAAAACTACTTCGTTTAGAGGATCAGTACCCATTATGTTGTATTAATTACAGTTAAAAAATTTTTAAAATGTCGATTTGTAAGGGTGGATATCTCCATTACGAATTGCTGTACGACAATGTACGAATGTAAAGATATTTACCCCGTTTTGGATACATAACCACCTCATGGCTTTTGTACCTGTTGAGACTTATTGAAGTAAGGATAGTGTTGTTAAAAGTAATGTTCCACCATAACCTGCGCAGTGAGCACATCAAACCACATGTACATAATATTGCCTATGCTCTCCTGACACTCTATCGCTGCATCGCGGGCATTTTTAACAACTACATCTCCTAGACAGTTGCAAGAAGACGACCATTTTTGTAACAAGCTCACATTACTCAATAAAACGTACTCAAATGTTGCAATATACCGACGGTACAATTGCTGAATCCAATCAGAGGGTGTCTATCCCTGTTATTTAGTAACGATGGAAGATTTCAACCAGCATTTTATGTAGGTTTGAAGACCCATAAAGTACAAATCAATGTTCAGAGTATTTTTGTTTTACATAATTCAGTTTCCGATACATTAATAACATACGGTTTTTAATTTGATATTCAAATGCTAAATTGGCCCTTTACATTATACCCATGCACAGCGTGTCATGTTTATTTTCTACTTTATTTTTTGTAAGTAATCACCTCACTGCGTCTGTACCTATAGT
Source organism: Medauroidea extradentata (assembly GCA_003012365.1). Classification (NCBI taxonomy): domain Eukaryota; kingdom Metazoa; phylum Arthropoda; class Insecta; order Phasmatodea; family Phasmatidae; genus Medauroidea; species Medauroidea extradentata. Next base: position 20,502 of record PNEQ01110021.1, read on the forward strand.
GCAGAAATATCCATTATATCACGCGAAGTTTATCTGTAAGCTATATTTTGGAACGAAATGTTGCCATATTTGTTGAATTATATGGAAAACTGGAATTGAATACTGTTGCTGTATTTTAGCGTAATTTTCAATGTCAACACTATCATATAAATTTTTTAATTAAATTCAGTATACAATAACAAAAAAAAAGTATGCATAACTTATGTGCCTATATGAACTAGGCAATCATTTTACAAAACAGTGGTACATGTAAACATTAATATTTTTATTTTATATGTGTGACCGTACTGCTTCTCAGTTTCCCGATTTTTGGTAGTTGCACGCTCTTAGGTAAATAATATGTACAGCCATATACCGAATGGAAGATAAATAGATGCAGAACTAGCTCATTTGTAAATATATGAGAGAGCATCCCCTGTGCAAGCTAACATTCAACTGTCATAAAACAATGTTTTTATGATAATAATGTACATAAAACTAAAAAAAAAAAAAAAACAACTTATACATAGCAGTCACTTTCCTCCTGTTTCAGTCTTAGTAATATAAAATGTTGAATTTATTGCCCGGACACCTCATCACACGACACAGAATTCATCCACAAACACATAGCAAGCACTAAACAGCAGACAGTTTTAGTGTATTTGGAACCGTGGGATGTAACATTTTAGTTTCAAGGAGCTTGTCTTTATACACAGAGTGTTTTGTACCACACTATCAATTGGAAGGGTAAGTTATATGACACAACCAAGCGTAACAAATTAAAGAAAAATTACTGGTAGGCAATATATTGATGCGTGGTAATGACAGTATTTTAAAGTTTCGACTTTGGGACACTTTTATAAAAATTTTATTTTCTACGTTTGTCAACTGTGCGTAAATATTTAATTTCATATGCACATTTTTTATCCATAATTTATCGCTAGTAAATTAATATTCTTTGGGTATATATGTGAAAAATAAATTTTATTTCGGGTTGGGTGAAGTCACCGTACTGTCCAAAGTCACCCCACCTAACGGTCGTATTTTCTGTAAACAAATATTTGCCAGCAACTTAAAGAGTAATGTTGATTTTGAAAAAGTGTTTGTTATTAATCATAAGTAATTTAATTTAATTTATTTTGATTTTAAGGAAAGGGTCGGACTTGTTATCAAATTTTTACGTAAGTGTGGATGCGCATGTAAAGTTACAAAGAATAATACAATTTGTGTTCCATATTTTATACGTTGTCTTTGAAATAAAATAAAATTATTTGTGTTCAAATGTAAATAATTTAAACGCAAAACTTCATATTGAGACGCGTACTAATTAGAGATACAACTTATTAAAACCTAATGACGAAGACAACGCAAAATTTTTATACTAATGATCCATTAATTTCCATTTCTTTCCGCGTGTAATAGGTCTACTTGCAGCTAACTAGATTACTTGAAGAATTCATTAAATTAAATTATATGAATTTATATAGGTGTATATACTATAATAATACATAATATATATATATATATATATATATATATATATAGAGAGAGAGAGAGAGAAAGAGAGAGAGAAAGAGAGAGAGAGAGAGAGGCACGCAATCAGACTCCGGCTGCCATGAACCTGTCATTGACTAAATACAAAATAATTTTGGCATAATTGCGAACCTCCCCACCCCCTCAATTATAACTTATATGTCATAAGGTGAAGCTAGATACAGAAGTTTATGCGCTGCCGAGCCATCTAGTGGTGAGTTATAGCAGAACTCATATCACTAACATATTTTTTGCGTTCAAATATCTGTGTTTACCAACTTTTAGGCAGATCGGTTTAACGACATGGACGTATATATGCTTGCCATGAAGTGACCAGTTGGCAAGATAAAAATAAAATGGATAACATAAAAACCTTCTCCATTAAAAATACATACATACCCTTCTCGGCTGCATCTTTACCCACATGGAACGCTTGACGGAAAAACTATTACGATAGCATATCGTATTAATAACACACTGAGGACACGGAAAAAAAATAATTTTACAATTTTCACACCCAACGCATAACGATGCCTCACCAGGTTTATGAGATATCGTTAGAGACATGAACTTTTCGCGAAAAGAATTTTGCCCCACTTTGTTCCAGTACCTTATGTGCATGTCTGCAGTTCTGCTTCATAGATATTGGCAGCGTGCCTTTGAACTGTGACGTTTCTCATTTGACTGTACCAGTCACAATAAGGTTACTGTAACACCACACGTCTGTGATTTGAGTGTAAAACCCCACGACACACGAATGTCAAAACATCCAATCTCTGACCGTGAAGCAAGTCTGCAGACGTGCACACAAGTCACTGACACAAAGTGAGGCAAATTTCTTTTCGCGAAAAGTTCATGTCTCTAGATATCGTGAATATAGGGGAAATTGATCTTATTCGTTGCGCCCTTAAGGGGCATCCATAGATAGGCTGTGTTTGTGCGTGATAGGCAGGAGTTGTAAGGTTGCCGTTGACCGACGTATGGAATGCATTATCGCCTCTCCGCGCAAGCTACTCAGCTAGTGTGCATTGCTTTACTATTATCATTTTTCCTATGGGAATTCAAGCGGTGGTCACGTTATTTTATTTCTGGGCAGCATAGATCAAAGTATAATGCTTGATTCTATAGTTGTGTTTTTCGAATCCGGTTGTTATTTTTCGGGATACGGCAGTCAGGAAAAGCCATTTTTGGCTATTTTGAGGAGCCGGAAAATGACGTTTCCAATAAACGTGCCGAATTTTGAAAACTGTAGCGACATAGTTTGAAGTTTGTGTTCTTTTCGTTGATTTAGAAATACAATATGCGTTAAATAATTTCGTCATAAAAATAATAGTCGTAACTCGCTGCTACGCATTTAGCGCGGATAGGGAGACCCCTTATTTGGTGCTACGCGCAAAGAAAAGCCAACCGAAAACTTTTATAACTGAAATAGAAAATAATATTTTCTGCCAGCTGCCTTTAATAAGTACGTATATGATATAAGAGCCGGGATTCAAACCCAAATATTCCTACCTGTGTTCCAAACAACTGCCAAGTTAGGTCTTCCTAATGATTAAGATATTAAATGTACATAAACAGGTCCGTGCCCAAAAAGGTATAGCCTACATATAAATAGGCAGGCAAAATATAGCAACGTTTAAATTTTTCTCCGTCGTCATTCCTGCTTTCGGGATTTATGGAACTTTTTGCATTCTTCTATCGAATTTTTAAAAATTATCAACTAGCTTTATATGTGTTTATGTAACCTTCATTCCTATTAAAAATTTATCACGATATCTCAAAATGTTTAAGAGATACAGAAGATTAATTAAAACCACGTGTTATGTTTTAATGTTCATAGAAGCTTCTTTAAAAAAATCCTCAAATTACTTTTTTAAGGCTACGTGTAAGCTGCCTTCTGAAGTAAAATAATCTTGTTGAGAATAAAACGAATAAAATTCTTTGCAATGATATTTAATTCAACGATTAGTATGCTTAGTTGTAATACAATAGATAAAACAGCATTATCATACAAACTTATATTCAACAGCCGCCAAAGATAAATAGAAAACAATGTACATTATAAATATCTGTTAAAATACAAATTTGTCTTAACATACCGCCCACCAAAATTTCACAATTCTTTTACTACACAAAGACAAGACTAAGCTGTTGGTAGTGGGCCAAGCTTTATGAGTGGTATTTTTACAATAGAAAAGTGGTGGTTTGACGGTGGCTACCCTAGTGATTCCATCGATCCCTGGGTGCAGTGACTGAACACGCCCGAGGGGCCATTGTAGTGGGAGAAGGTTGTCTTCTTTCAACACCACCAGAACTCCAATCTGCAGCTCACCTTGGTTCTTAGTCAACTTTCCACGTGGCTGCAGGGTGTGGAGGTGCTCCTTGTACCACCTGTTCCAGAATTGTTCAGAGGCTTGATGGACTATTTGTCAACGATGCAGTCGGTTCAGAGGCAGGTGTCTCAAATCAGCTGTTGCGAGAATTGTCAAGAAATTGCCAATAAAAAAATGAGCAGGAGTTAGTGCATACATGTCATTAGGGTCAGAAGACGATGCACAAAGTGGGCGAGAATTCAGTACCGCTTCCATAGAATGATGACAGTGGAGAGCTCTTCAAATGTGAGTGTCAGCTGGTCCGCAACACACTTAAGATGATTCTTAGCTGCGCGTATTTCGGTCTCCCAAAGGCCGCCAAAGTGGAGTGCTGCAGGAGGGTTGAAATGCCACTGAGTTCCAAGTCTAGCAAACGGTGGACCACATTTAATGCCTCTTCATGGTTTCTTAAATGACACTGCGTATCATTAATATAACGACTTGCTCCAATGAAATTGGTGTCACAATCCGAATAAATGTTTCAACAAAATCTCCGACGAAAATGAACCTGAAGAAACCTGAAGAAGGCATTTAAAAATGCATAAGTGCTGAGTTCTGAAACAACTTCTAGATGGACTACTTTAGTAACGAGACAAACAAATAAACACATATATGCTTTGGTGACATTGGCATTCCGAGTGTGAGAAATCTTTACCAAAAAATGGACCGCCATAGTCCACACCAACATTCAGAAACAGCCTTGCAGTTTGGATGCGAACTGCAGGTAGGTTTCCTATCAATGGTTGCAAGTTTTTTGCCTAAAATCTGAAGCACTTTGTACTTTTAGCAATTCTGGCCTTTATAACTTTCTTAAGGGACAAAATCCAAAACTGTGTATGGATTGCAGCCAAGGTAGAGTTACATCCAGCATGGAGATTGTAAATTTGGTAAAGTCAACAATAAGGTTTGTAATTTGACTATTTTTGGTAGCAATTATGGACGATGCACTTCATATGGCAGGTTTGCTTTGCTTTGGTTGTAGCAGAAAATTTCTTGCCTTGCCTAAGCTGACGAATGTCTGTTTTGAGAGTCTCCTGTTGAACTAAGCGCACACGATATTTGTGGGCATCGTTCAGTTCTCTTGTAGACAGAAAAACCTGCTCGCTCGCATCGAGTCATTTAGTGTGTGAAATGAATCTTATTACATACGCAGTAATCCTCAAAAGCTTCGACCAGGATGAAAACTTGCATTAACTCTCAAGTAGGATAACTTCTATGTACTCTGTTACCAATGCAGCAACAAATGTCTGGTTTTTCATTTCAGTTTCCTTTGTCTGGTTGTCAAGTGAACTCAACTCTTGCCTAGGCCAATGAGCTTCTTAGAATTTCAACCACTCTGGCCCATGCCACCAAAGAGGATGAGTCACGAGCTCTGCTGGCGAAAGGCCTCGTGAGGCACAGTCTGCAACGAAAGTCTTGAATTGATGTGGTGCAGTTCGGATCCACGCCAATGTCACACTAGAATCACTCCAGGCAAAAACATTCGCAATGTGGATTCGCTGTGACAAAATAGGGTACACTACTTCTATTAGCTTGCATAGAAAACAAGTACCAAGAAGTTCAAGTCGCGGGTGTGTGACTGTTTTTAATGGGAAAACTCGTGACTTCACAATCAGCAAATAAACTTTAATTCCACTATGTTTTATGCATCGGAAATAGACAACAGCAGCTTAGCCTTGGTTTGAAGCATCAGCAAACCCACGAAGTTGGTAAGGTTGTTGATCTGATACGGCGACAACACAGGGAATGTGAATATTGCTAAGTTCAGGAAATTCAGAAATGAATTTCTCCCAACTAACCTTAACATGCTCTGCAGGTGTCTCATCCCAACTAGCACCTAGTAATAAAGTTCCTGCAAAAACACTTTTGCACGGAAAACAACATGTATGATCAGTCCGAATGGGTCATAGACTTTGGCAATGCTTGATATTATTGCTCTTTTATTCATTATGGTGTCTGATTGATATGTGCAAAAAGAGAAAACATCTTCTTTTGATTCCAATTGGATTCCTTACACCTTTATCATTTCTTTATCCCCTTGAAATATCATCGGACATTCCCTATGTCCTTCAGGTATACTCTCTAAAAGTGACCTGTTGTTGTTGTTAGACCACTTCCTTAACTGTAAACCCACAAGTTTCATTAATTTCACTAGTTCACCTTGCAATGACAAGGCCTCATCGACTGACGATGCTCCAGTTACAACATCGTCAGCAAAAATGTCATTTCTTAACACTTTTGATGTTCGCAGATATCTTTCTTGCTCGTCGAGGGTTAACTGGTATATAGCTCTTATGGCTAGGAACGGGGCCCAAGACATGCCGCATGTCACAGTATCCAGCTGGTGTTCTTGAATGGGTTGCGATGGACATTCACGTCAGAGAATGACCTGATATGGTTGATCGTCCGAATATACCTGCACCTGTCTATACATTTTGAATGTGTCGGCAGTAAAAACTACAACGGGTTTAAGAGTTTTCCACTTACTTAATTTTGAATTTAAAAAATTCGTAAAATTATGTCATATACAATTTTTTGTACTTTTTATATTTGAAGCACTATCGAGAATTCACTGAAAACACATTTCACTCTTTTTCCCCCACTTAAATTTCGCATTTCAACTAAAAAAGTCCGTTATTAGTGGAAGCCTACAGGATAAGAGGAAGCCGCCCTAAACATTTCATGTTTATGGATCCAGCGATATGGGCTATGCGTTGGTGTGTGTGTTGAGTAGGTGAGTGGGACACTTAATTTTGTGGTGAGCTGGTATTACAACTCTTTAACAACGAGATCTTATTGAATCTTTCTTAAGGATATTAATTTTTCATGTCTAATTGAGAGCAAATATTTAAAAAATATGTCTGGCAGTTTTATTTAAAATTGCCTTCTCCATTTCGACTGATATTTAAGGCAGTACATATGATGGTTTTAGATAATTAATGTAACTTACGAAATTCAGCTAAATTGACATTTTTTCGAAACCTTACAATTTCTTGTTTTGAAAAAAAATTGCTATCATGGCGAAAACAATTTTAAACCAAACTGCCAAACATAACTTTCATATCTGCTCTCGTTTAAGCTTAAAAACAAAATTTTCGCAAAAACAGTAGGGACTAGAGAGCATAAGCTTAAGAGCCGATGAAGGAGAAGTAAGGTGAAGGGGTAGCACAGCATCCGTGTCCGGGCCAGGATTTGAAACCAGAACCTGTGGCACCGAAGACCGGCACCAAACTGACCACTCTACGGAGTCCGCCCTTTACATATACAAGCCTGTGATCAAAGCTAATGTACCATGTGTCGTTACGAGACGGATTTTTGGTCAGCGCTTAAAGTGAAGGTCTTGTATCGCATATGAAGGCTGACATGAGGTGAGTATGGAGCAACGCCGGTTTGAAGGAGCGGGGGAAACGGGAGATCCCCGAGAAAACCAGCCGACCAACGGCATCGTCCGGTACGATTCCCACATGCGAAAATCCGGGGATCGACCCCGCCGGGAATCGAACCCGGTTCGCCTTGGTGGGAGGTTACTGGTATGACCACGGCCATCGCGGCCCCGTCACGTTACTATATAATTGCACAGTTTAACTCCGTATAAATTATTTATCGATGGTTTTACTTCCTTTCGGATCTTCTGCCTTGGATGAGTAACCAAATAAATTTTTCGTTGTAAATAATTTTACTCATGTAGTAGAATATTTTGCACAACTTATCATTATGTGAATAACTAAGTCAGTTCTGAAACAAACAACACCTAGATATATCCAGTGACTAGATACATGTAATGGGCTAGTCATAAGCAAATTTTACGCATTTTTACTCCCTCAGGGATCGTTTTTCGAAAAATATTAAATAATTATGTTTTGAGACATTTTTATAATAATAAAATGAACATCTCTGTGATGGCTCGTTGGGTTCACACAATACCGCAATGCATTAAAAATATTGTTATTCCCTTTCCAAAGCATACATTTTTTAATTCAAAAAATTTATAAAATTATTTTCTATATTTACCTAATAGTAATTCTGAAACAAAAAAATAAATAAATATATGGGTTATGGTAGGAATTGTTGAAAACACATTTTACAATTTTTTCCCCCACTTCAGGTTTCGAAGTTATACAAATCCTGCATTTGCTGTATACACTATATGCTGTTTCATTTGAAACGTTCGAGGGCAGAATATACATAAAAATAACTTGGTAACAGTCCTTCAGCAATAAGCCAAGAATGTTTCCAACGTGAAAGCAAAACAATAACTATACATTAGATGGCTGCCAAGCAAACAAAAGAGTTCCAAACACCTCTGCCAGACACAACCGGCGCAAAAACAAACAAAAACGAGTAAAATTGGTTACAAACATATGCAAGGTCTATAGAGTACCAGGTCGTCTGATGTGAGATTTTTCCGGTCATTGGCTAGTGGAAGCGTGACGTAACCCAGAGACCCAAACATCGCGGGACTTCAAATACACGTATTGTCAAATGACATTGGATTTTGCAAAGTTATTTCAAAGCAACTGTAAACCGCTTGTTATATTTTAGAAATTAATCCGATGCTTCAGTGTAAATTAAAAGTTCTGGGACATTTATAAACTTATCTTACGACGAAAGTAATGGAGTGATTCAGTTATTGGAATATGCGATACGAAGCCTTTGGGTGAATTTGTGTGAACAGACGAAATAATTGCAACTCTTTAGTAATTAATTTTTTTTATAAGTTTGTACATATTGTTTCATACATTGTTTGGTTATTGCATATTTGACACGTAATCATAGACAAAGAAGGTGCAGATAACCTAAATGAGGCGATGTCTGTATTACTGTATGTAGACCGTACATAGTTAGAAAAATTGTGTTTACCAAAAAATAAACCTCATTATATGAATAATTGTTTCTACTGTATAATATTAATTCCATCTCACTCAAATTATTTATAGCGCTGTTAAGTTTTCGTATATTGTAAATTTACCGTGAAAAATTTACATAAGCTTGCCCATGCAGTGTGTAGTGTTTTGAAATGCAGTTTTTTGTCAGTTTTAACATTGGGGTGTATTTAAAACGACTTTCAAGTTGCAGTAAAATGGCAAGTAGTTAGATTCAGTTTTTGTGTGCAGTAGTATAAACACAAAAGTTTATTTTAGATAATGGTGCATAGGTTTTTTTTTTCCACTTTTTTATTTTTCTGAATACTGTTTTCAAACGTTCTTATTTATTTTAATGAGCTTTAGTTTTTACGTTGCATGAAGAACATTTTTTTGCAATTATAAGATTCTCTTTTGGGAAACCGAAAGGTACGTAAGCGTGCTACCAGTTTAAATATACCGTACTAAATATGTGCAGTGTAGGACTTGCTTTAGTCTTTTGTAAACTATTTGAACATAAAGCAACAAATGTACAATGGTACATCGAGTTCCATACCTTTATTCTCAGAAAATCTCAAACTTCTCACAAACGCAATTCTTTACATTGGTTTACAGTCGGAGGTCACTAGCACAGTCATAGAATAACAGGGCTGGACACTAGCCTATCCAACAATGTTACTGAGTTGACCAATTTATGACTGCAAACGCCACTCGTAATGAAGTATTGTTTTAACAATGCATTGTAGCATCGTACTAGCAGTGCTCCTAGCGGCTCTGACATGAACTTGTTACCCGTACTTACATTAACACAATGTTAGAACAACACAAGAGTGCCAGTGGCGCCAATCCGTCATTTTACCTCAAGGGTCCAGACCTGTTCTTCTATGGCCGTGGTCTCTAGCCTACGTTATCTCACGAAAACACCTGAACCTCCCGAACATTTATGAGACGATCTGACCTTGAAACATATGCACTTGTGTGGGTGTATCACTGAAGTGATAATTACGACGATAGCCCATCGGGCTCTGGTTACATAGACAGTTAATTGAAATATTTTCATCCCTTTACACTCCACTAGGGCGTCGGATTACAATATAATCCTTTATTATATTTTTACTACGCTTTGAAGGGGACGCTTCATCTAAACTTTAACTTTACAGTGCTATAGTTTAAACTGTATGTTAATATGTCAGTCAGTCTACGTTCCTTCTATCTGTTCCTCACTTTGCCCGCTTGGAATACTTGTAGGATATTTAAGCATACCATATAATTATTTCGGCCGTGGTTAGAAGTATTCTTAAATGTTAATAAAAATTTGCAGGCCGGTGAAAAAGAGATTGTACTACATTAAGTGTCAATGGGTTTACAAAATGTAACTCGGTATATTTCACTTGTTGATGACCCTGTGACAATCTAATATATTTACTACAGTCAGTAGAAAACCTTGCAAAGTTTTTAGTTCTTAAAGTTAACATCACTCCAAAACACACATACTTCGATATCTCGAATTGTTATATGAATATAGAGAGTCAATTGCAAACAAACGTTTCGTATATTCTTACCTCTGCACGGGCAAGATTTATTGAAAATGTTTTAATTTCATTTTAGACACTTGTACATAATCCAATTGTAGAAAAAACCGTAATGTTACCACCTTTGGCTGAAGCCGTTTTACCTCTTTACACCTACACTTTCGAGGGATTAAATTCAATAAAACTACAGAAATTAACTTTTGGGTATTTACGTAACTACAATCTTGAAGCGAAAAGGAGTTATACTGTATATATCGATGGATTCGATGGCAAAAAAATTTATTTATGAAAAAACATATTTCACGTATTTTACCCCTTTGAAAGTTTGAGTTTCAAAACTTAAAAAAAAATTATATTTCTTACTTTTTTGTGGGTGTCCCATTGACGATATCCCGTTGAGTACCCGATATATCTACGACTCATTAAAAACTAATTTCACGTTTTTTCACCACTTTTGGCTTTACTAAGGTGTTGAATTTCGAAAAATCACCCAACAACGTATTGCGTGTTTGAGTAAACATGATTCTTAAGCAATAATTACGCAAACATCTAGGTATTTATTGACCCTATTACATATCTTTGATCATAACACATATTTTACCTTTTTTTTTTATTTTTGGGTCGTATTCGGAAAACATTTGAGTTTTCTTGCGTATTTACGTAAGAAACGTTCTGAATCAATTATTAGATATTCTTATATGCGTTAAAATACTATTCACTATTATAACGATAGTCTGTGTGCGAGTGATTTCAACGATTTATCGGAAGTAAATTTTACCCTTTTTCACCCCCTTAGAGCTTGCGTATGCACTGAGGGGAATACACAATTTAAATATTACCTTTATACGTGAAGCTATTTGGGCGCCACTTTGATGTTAAAATTTCGCAGGCTTTCGCTGCGGTTGTTTATAGGTTCAAGACTTCTGGGTTGTAGCCGTGTTGTTGTTACATTTATTCCCGACATTTTAGAATACGTTACTAGCCTTCAACTTTAGGGTGAAGACATAGCAGCCGTAATTATATCCCTTCTGAGCCTCTGTGAAATTCTCTTGCGTTTATATACTGTAGTTTTTACCCGAATTTTCTTTGACTGGTCAGAGCTGTTGGCGGCCAATTCTCTGCTTCTTTTGCTGTGATTGGCTGTGGAGTTCGACCAATCCCAGGTCACTTCTCCCCCGAATGGCTAAGATGTTTGAAAAATCACGAATGAGCTAGTTACTATCCCTTGTTTCAGCTGAGCTCTATGACTTCTGAAAGGGGTGCCCAACTGTTTCCTAATTTATAACCATCTTCTCTGTTAAAGTTGGAAGGTTGTTTTAAGTGTTCGATCGCCTTTCGGATGTATCTTTTCTTGTCGTTAAAATATTAGTGTTAGCATTATAACTGCAATATTTTATGCTGCCCTTGTATTCAACTGAGTGCACTACTACTGAACTATTTACTTAAAGTTCTATTATGACTAATCAAGCAAACACTGGATGTATAAAACGAAGTGTGTAAATTATGTAGTGACAGCATATGAAAAATTTAAATTTCAGTATAAGATTAAAACGAATTAAAGTGGGAGGGAGTAAACCTAACCTGGAAATGTACAGTAAAATTAAATATTTTGAAATATAAACACTGAAATATCACTTAAAATTTTGCAGCGTTACTCTAAATAGTGTAAACAATTAAAAGCTTTTTTTAAAATTATTTCAAAGAAGTTACATTTCAATGTCTATTTTTAATAGCGCAATAATGACGCTATACTACTTTATAGACAACTGTGAACACTTATTTCGGTTTACATTTTTATAAACTATGAATATGTAATATTAACAGACACGTTTCGTTCTGATTCACTCTGTATACGAAATGTTCATTCATTATTACGGCATATGATGACTGCTTGAAAAAAATTAGTGGAAATTTTCGTACTGGAGGGCAAGGTAAATAAAAACCCGAAAAATACATAATTTTCTCATTTAACGTCTCGGAATACTGAATGAAACCAAATTCTAGAAATTCAGTGTCATGAGTAAATTAGAACCTTATGTTGCACCTATTAATGGTGCAGATGAAGACCAGTCATCTTCAGCGTCCTGTAAATAAAAACGAATTGACCTTTTTTACTTTTTTTTTCGTGGAGCGTGATTGGGGAGGGTAAAGTGAGGAGAAGAAAAGTCTCCGCAGCGAATTTTAAGAGCTTTTCTTAAAGTAATGTTTCCCGTCGGATTTAAAAAAAAATTTAGACTGTTGTAAACAGCAGGGAAATTTGTAACGTGACGAAGTAATTATTTATTTATGTATTTTGTGAGTTCATACTATTATCATGTAATTTTTTTACATTTTTCGACTATATTTCTGTTTCTACATTTCAATTTTAAAATGAAATTAATACTGATATTTAAATACAGTTTGAAATCACAGAGCATTAAGTGAGGGTAGCAGTGAGTTATGTATGCGAATACCCATCCCGGGCGAGTATTTTGCTTTTCCACGTGGAAATCTCAACTGCCTCGCGGGCTGTCATAGATCGCGCGCGACGATCGGCACTCTTCGTGCTCCCGGAGAAACCCGAACCATGCTTCAGCTGTACACACGCGTACGCACGCCCCCACGCACTCACAAACTGCATCCGTGATGTGCGTACACATCAGAAATGAATAAATCTGTATTTTTGATTCGTTAATATGGATGCTTGGATTCAAAGCATTTTAAATTTAACACAGTTAAGGAAGCACTGAAATTAATGTTTACATGAGTGTATAGTTGAATATTTGTATTATTAGTAGTAGTTGTGTTAGGCATTGGCCCAGTGTTACCGACCTATATGTTTTTAGAGTGATAAATAAACCTTTCAGGGCAAATATTGATGTCTCACATCGAGACATTACATGAATATATGCAAGGAGCGGGAAGTAGGAGAAACGTAACAAAACTTTCATCACAGAAGTTACTTCATACATTACCTATTATCAGAAGCATCTTTTAACCTAAAAATTGACTAAAGCTGGCCGCAAACTTTGAAACTTGAAAATGGAGGACTCGCAACAGATTGTCATCGAAAATAATCCACGCAAAATATAATTAATTAAATTTTATTAACTAATGTAACAATGCGTAGGGATTGCAACTGTACGCTCCGGTAACATAATCACGTTGCTAAGAACTTTGCATGGCTGTTTTGAGCAAAATACGCAATTATATGATTGTGTAACTAATTCTGAAAATCTTCATACCGTCAAATGTGGGTACTTTAACAGCAGTGGTAATGCAGACCGACTAAAATATTTAATTACGTGCTATTTGGAGAAGAAATAGCAAACTGTATCTGAATGGATAAAACTTAATGGAGTAAATACTGAACTATACTAACTTATCTCTTCATTAAATTGTCCCAAAACAAATACCTTGAGTACATCAATGTTACCCCTACAGTGAAATTATCCACACTTTAAGGTGGCTAAAATAGCGTTTTGTTTGGCTCCCTCTTCAACCAAGACCAACTACATTCAAGTTGTCTGAACAGTGTAGTTATAAATTTCAGACTGTACTCGATGTGTTCGTATTCGATAGTTCAAAGGAGAGTGTGCACACAGCTATAAATGCATTACAGGAACATTTCAGGGTTTACGGTATTGTTTTTCTACACTATTAAAATCTATTTCACTAGGTTATAAGTAATGAATGACGTAAAAAAGAAAATATCCTACAGATACGTCAAGGAATGAGAAAATAGGAACATGAATGAAACACCCACAACACATTCACTGGCAATTTAACTATCCACTTGACTTGATAATTATTGTTTGTTATTTATTAAAGCAATAGATGATCTTGTCATGTTACGGAAAAAAAATATCACCGTAGTTCAATAGAACAGTTAACTACAGCAAAAAAATGTATTCTTCAGCCTAAAAAATACAGTAAACTGAAGTTTTCAATCACGTATTTTGAAATATGTTTATATTTGAGGCACAGCTAAATTTTGCGCAACATTTTGTTTGCAATTTATTGAGAAATTCCTGAGTAAATATTAGTATCTAATTCTAAAATACACCATCGTTCCAACCATTAATTTTCTACTTCGGCCTTGGATTAAACTAGGCACTAGAACTGTGGTCTGAGATAGCATAAATTCCAATAAAATGTATAAATTCAAGTTACCACATTGTGCCAATCAACAGTGAACGACGCCGAAAGGTCAGTAAACAGTGGCAGTTTTGTACCGGTGATATTCTCACAAAATTCCATAATTTGCGTGTGTGGAAGGATCAATCATACTTTCTTTAAATTTCTTAAAAGGAGTATGTGTAAGGTAGAGTATTGGCGAATTTTCGACGAACCTGCGATACTTTAACAAGTGTTCCGTTTTCCTTTAAATTATATGAACACGTTATGTTGGGGAGACAGTTTGAAGGGCTGCAGTTGTGTTGTTCTATTGTATTTCACCAAAACGCCAGCAAAACTGCAAATCACATTATATTTAACTAGATGTCCCGTTATGGCTTCGCCCGCGTATGCTATAGAAAAGAGTAATTAACTTTTAATTACGTCTTTACTGATTGTTTGACTATATTCTATGTATATCATTATCAATTAAAAAATTATATCTCTGCTGAGCAATTCTACTCAAAATTGGCGATGAGTCATATCCTGAATGTGATGGACAGTTTATCATACCTGCAAGCCTAGGAAGGATATTAGTGAAAATTGCTGATTTCTTAGAAAATGTATAACCTGTATATTATACATTAGTGAGAAGCCCATTGACTGGCTGTGCGAATGTGCAATTCTGACACCAAAGAACAACAGGGCCTATTAAATAAAATCAGCACACCAAGCTAGATAGAAGTAGAAACAGAAAATATCCACGAACGATATTCAAAAGCAAATTTATGTGATGCTAGCTGTTAAATAATACTACAAATACAAACAACTTTATCCAGTCCATTTCGCTGAACGTATTTTAATTTTGTTTTTAATTCGTCTTTATTTCTCTATGGTAATCAATAACTGCCTTTTGTAGAGCCCAAAAAAAAAAAAAAAAAAAAAAAAAACCGGTTGCAAATTTTTAGTTACTGTAACTTGATCAATATTCACTTTTCGGAAGTTTTGTAACATTTTACTACTTCTCACAACCGTCATTGACGAATTTCAAAAAATCCTGAGTTCTGTTTTTATATATTTACGTAAGTTTAATTAAAAAAAAAACACCTCGATATCTCGAATGGTTTGGGAGATACGGATAATTACTTAGAAACCCGTTATATTTTTTTACCAGCTTTCAAGGACGAATATTAAAGAATCATGAAATTCATTTTTAGGTATTTACGTGTGCTCATTTTAAAGCAAAAACTACCTCGATACCGCAAATGCTTATGGAGACACGGATGATTAATTGAACACACGTTTAATTTTCTACCGGCTTTCAAGGACGAATTTTGAAAAATCCTAAACCAACTTTTTAGACATTTACATGAACACCATTGTGATGCAAAAATCACTTCGATATCTTGAGTGATTTAAGAAAAATTGCGTATTTATTGCAAACACATTTAACAGATTTTCACCCCCTTAGTTTCCGAATTTCGAAAAATCGAAAAATTAGGAGATATTTTTTGCTTTGGCAATGTTTTGAAGTAAAAATATTAATAACATAACATAAGGTTAGAGAGTTACCGAGAACTTCGCGGAAACACGTTTTATCCCATTTCACATCTTTAATTTTCGATTTCCCAAAAATCCTATCGTAGAGGGTGCCTACGCCATGAGGGAAAGCTACGCTGATAACTTCACGTCTCTAGGTCCAGCGATTTGGGCTGTGCGTTGATGAGTGAATGAATGAGGGAGTTGTGTGTTCACTTCGTAGTTGTATATGGATACTAAGAAACTAATATCCCCTTACAATATTAAAAAATAATTGGTTTAGCTGGACAGAGCGAAGAACAATGCAAACTTAGTCCATATACGTTATTACCACGAAATATAATATGTCATGCCTCTCTTGTTTGCTTGGCAAAATTGTTTTTGACATCACTGCAGGGACGCTGTGTGCTACTTTGACAAAAACATTTGCTGACTGAATCATGGGTAGAATCAACTGTTTTGCACAAACAGTGCCGGAAAACGTAAATGTTGGATTGAACTGGTTATATCAATAAATGCTTCTGATGCAATCGAGTAGATAAATAACTGTTATTTATGTACGACAATTGCAGAAGGTTTGAAGTTCGAATTGTATTGATCGTGTTAAGTTATAAACAACAATACAACTAAATAATTCGTGTCTCTGTTAACAGGAGAGTATAATTTTGCTACATATTTCTTACGATTAACACACTTAGTTAAATTAATAGGCAATAATTTCCTACATGTTGAGACTGATTGTTGATACTGAGTAAATTCAACAATTTATTAGAAACACAATCTAAAATGAGTACAATGAATTGTATTCCTCCTAATGCAAGCTTCCATCGAGAACTGTTACCTTTGTTTCTTTATTAGTTTACAGTGAGAAGTTCATGCTGTATTAGGAATATGTAAGCTGCATTTACATCTGAAAATATTCATCACGCTGGTTCGTTGACTCTCTATATGCCCAATGAGACAGCGAAAGTTCTCTTCAAAGATCGTGATTTTCGCTCGCGTGTTTAAGCGTACCTACTAACTCACAAGAGATGTAAATTTCTTACACGGGTGCTTGGCACTAGAGTTTGACAAGGCTGAAATCAGTATCCTTTGTTACGTATCACTTCGCAGTAACTTCAAATTTTCTGGCAAGAGAATCTGTCTTAGCTCTTGCCAAACGGGAAAATGTTATTGAAGCTGTTCATATCAAACAAGTTACAAAATCGTCCACGCTCTGAGAAGAAGCAAACGTTCCATCATGACTAAATCTACAACTTCTGTACTTTCATTGTCATTGTCTAAATTGAAATTAAAGTAATATGTATCTACTCAATGTTAATATTGCAAACTAATGTTATGTACACGTACTTAAAACTAAACAAAGTTCACATTTCATACATGTCGCTTATTAACTGGTGTTACAGTATCTCTGCTGCTAATACTTTAGCAGACACGTTAGAAATGTCTTGTATTATTATTTTCTCCCAAATTCTTATTTATTCCCTGATTACGTATGTCGATATTGCCATGGCAGAGACGTAACGGCAAAGGTTTCTTATTAATGCTTTTTTTTAACGAGACTTACTTCTATTTTAACTTGAAGGTGAGCAGACATAATTTATATCTGATAACACTATTCTGTTACTTTTGTTTACAGTATTTAATTTAGTTAACTTTGACATGTATAAAAGTGCTGATAGTGAAGGTAATTCTGGAAACGGTGATAGTTCAGTATGTGTACTGTTGTACCTTACTCGTCCGACTCCTTGTCAACTGAAATTTATGAACACATCGTAGGAGCAGACTGAAGATTCCAGTGCCCCGATTAAATATCGCCACCTGCTAATTGCACCGACGCAAGTGCAGAGCAAGTTAAACGGGTCTTCTATTGCATGCGTGTGAGTATTTAATTCCATTGCAGTGCAACCACACGCAACTCAGGTACAAATTTTGCATTGCTCCCATAAAAAGCTATGTTTAGGCGTCCCCCAGCAGTCAATCCTACGACATGTTCACTCATTTCAGTTGACACTGGGTTGGACGAGTAAGCTACAACAGTACACATACTTAGAGATATGTTTATGTCTGTTGCAATGGTACTTTATATTACGAATGTAGGTACAGCATTGCTGACAATTTATTGATAAAAGTTTATAACGACGAGCCCGCAAGACACAAAAGAACGGAACAGTTGTACACTCTAAAAAAAAGTTTGTATAGTTGCCACATGTGCGTATAGGAGCGCTGAGAAAGTAGGTATGGTATAATTGTTTCCCAGACATTCATGGTAGCATTCCTAAAATTTTTATAAAACAGTCAAATGTTTACTGAAGTTGAAAGACTTGTATTGTGACAGTTTTAAAAGTTTGCATATTTACAAGGCGGAATTTTCGTTAACTGTCCCACACTGCGTTTAGGATATTACTTCCTAAACATTTTAGGACTTCTTTTTACAGTGTACGTACAAGCAAGTGCTGTTAATTTTTCTGAATTAAGAGTGCGTGGTACATAATACCGCAGTACAAGCATCAGTTTAGAATTGTATGTTTCTCAAAGCCAGTTTGCAAAAAAAAAAAAATCAATCGAAGACAGTAATTCATGCCAAATTTCTGAGCAAAAATAACTTTCTGAAGAACAGTCTCTGACACCGAAATCTCGTACGTTTAATTGCAGCGCAAGATATCACGCTTAACACATACATCACTTCGGGCAAATGTTTGCTATTAAAAATCGCAAATATAATTATCAAGGATTGCTGCTTTGTAGTTTTTCTATATTGTCATTCTAGAAGTGTAGATTTCAATTGTAGAACTCAGCACTTATTTAGTTACCACGCTCTCTTATGTCCATAACGTTCAACTCTCCAGTTGTCTTCGTGTCTTGCATGTTCATCATTACACATGTTTTGTCAGCAAACCTTAGACAATGTTGTATGTCTGTAAACGCATACATTCTCAGCACACACACTGATAAAATGCTTTCCTTTAAATGACATTATAAGGAATGCTTATAAATAACATTTTGTGTGTTTGTAATGAATGATTGTCGGTTGTGTTGGCAAGATGGTGGTCGGCTGTTGGCTGGTGCACGCGATCCTGATCGCCGCCCTGGCGGGGAGGTCGGGAGCCCAGCAGGAGTCGCCGTGCCACTTCAACCCCATGTGCTCCTGCAAGACAGACGTCGCTCTAGGCGATGTCAGCTGCGTCGGCGTGCCCTTCGCCAAGCTGCCAGGTCAGAGAACATCCTCCACTGTGGCGTATCTTAGTCGCCTTACAAGGCAACCGATATTTAGAGATGATGGTTTATCGCGGGAAATCTTGACTTTTTGCTGGGTTTCAACGCATGTTCTGATTGTGAAAAGATTATTGACTTTCGCGTGTATACGTAGAGTTGTTGTCCTATTTGACTAAGTCCATAAGAATCCCGCTATTATATTATTTGATGCATATTATTGGTCTGCATGCAGCCGCGCGGTGTCAGACGTGTATCACCCATTCATATATGTCACCAGAAACTACAGTGCTTTCAAGGATATGTTGTCACAGACCATTTTCGCGATATACCATCATCTCTACTAATATTTAGAGACACTGGAAAATCGCGAAAATGTTCAGCATAGTCTCCAAAAACTATAGTATATTAACAGTGACACGTGTGAACAGTTTTTTGGCGAATCACACATGCTGTGTGTTCAAGCTGTACAGTTCTAACTGGGTAAGTTAAAGAGAGAAACAATGCTTCAAATAAACTTTAGCCAATATAGATACAAAACCTTCAGTGTTATGTACAGCATGTTGGAGCCTAGAATATGGTCAACTGTTTCCGCGATTTTCTAGTATCTCTAGCAATATTACATCCATCTGTACACCTTCTGCGTATGGCAGTTACAGGCATGCGAGAATCAACTATTTAAAGTAGTTTTCTATTACTAAGGCCGTGTTACTGCATTATTCGTACCTCGCCTCTTGTGCCCTTTCTGGCAGATGCTTGTACCTGCCAATGCATGGCCGTCTTCAGTAGATGGCCGGAGTCTTGAATGTGGTAACGCTGCATCGGAGGCCTGCTGCCTGTCGCTCTTTGGTAGTCCTAGTCTGTGTAGACGTGTACACGCCACAAAAGCTGCATCTATACATGTTGCAGAGACTAGTATGGCCAAGAAGTGACAAGCAGCAGACCCCTGGTGCAGTGTCGCCACAATCAAGACTCCGGCCTTCTACTAAAGACGACCATGGTCCATGCCAGTCTGATGGTTGTGCAGACAATACAATAGTTCTGTATAATCATTCCTAAAGTTGGCTGCCTGGGTGGACGTGTTTTGCGTGTTCAGAGCTTAGACAAGTGAGCGATAAGGTCGACACAGCACGCGTATCACGCACTTCCCTAGCCTCTAGATACAAGCAATAAGTCACTGTACTAGTACACTCTAAACAAAACTTGTAAAATTTACAAGGGTATGCTTTGTACTTTTACAAGTCCTTGTAAAAGTACAAAGAATATCCTTGTAAAATCATTAGTTCATAAAGTTACAAAGGTAAACTTTGTAATACTACAAAGGCTTTCCTTGTACCTATACCGACAGTTCCTGCACTGTAAATTATTTCGTAAAATATGAAAAGGCACTTATTCGTAGTTGTACAAACTTTTGTAAATGTTGAAAATATTCCTTGTAAAATTATTAGTTTATAACGTTTAAACGATTTTGTTTGCTGCAAAAAATCTTAGAAAAAAAAATGTGTAGCCTACAAAAATCGTAAGTTCGTCGGAAATTACGTTTGCAAAGATCACAACATATGAAAAGTATTTTCTCGAATAAAGTGAATATTTATTTAATTGCGTGCTTTAAAAGGAAGAATTATTACTGAACTATGCATTGAATGCATACAAATAAATATAGGCTTTTTTTCTTTTAATGTTTGGTACAATGGCAAGGCTGACGCCTCGCCACTGCACCAAACATTCCCCGCCTTTAAGTTGGTTAATGATCGTATTCCCCAGTAACTTTGTATTGTGTAGTTGTCGTTGTAATTGTAAGTTGTCTTTGGCATACAGACAAGACGAACACAAACACCCAGTCCTGAACCCGAGGAAGTGGTTGTAAATGCCACCTCCCCGGCCGGGAATCGAACCCGGGACCCTTGCCTCAGCACCCAGGAGCACTAACCACTGAGTCAAGTGGCCGGACGGCTTTCAATATGTGAGTCACCGTGGTCTAGGGGTAAGATGTGTAGACTCTAAGCGTCGGGTTAGTGGTTCGAAACTTAGCACATCTCGAGATTTTTTTTAATTTTTTCAAAATGTTCTCTTGTTTACGTCCTTTGTTCAAATGTTATTTGATAAATAAGTTCAGTGTTATTTATGAAGTACAATGAATATTTAAATTTATTTTTTTCCTTATTAAAAGTACAGCTACAAGGCTTGTCCTTGTAATTTTACTAACCTATACTTTGTATTTAAATACAAGGATAACCATTGTAGTTTTACAAGGAATTTCTTTGGCAACTGGGTTTCCACGGCTTTTCTTTGTAAAAGTACAAATTTTTTTTTACAGTGTATGCGTATTCTCGCCGACAACTGGCCTCTGTGATACTTCCAGCGGTTCACCTATCATTTCGTGACGTAATGTTAAATATAAATGTGTGTTTTATACACCTATGCTTTCAATTAACAGGCTCCGCGCTAAGATTTTCATAATTAAAAAGGACCACAAGACCCCTACTTTCGCCATTTCGGCAGCGTAAAAATATACTTTATAGATATTTGGGGATATTTGAAAGGTATTCGTAAGTATACATAGTTAACGATCATCGATCAGTTTTTTCGGATTTGCACTGCATTAGCAGGCGGTCACCTTAAATGATCATGGTAAATAGTTGACCGCTTAAAACACTACTGTAAAACTGTAGGTTTCTCGAAGACAATTCGCACAACTAAACCAAAATACAGCAATCCTATAGAATAAAGTGTACCAGCTTTCTGAGATGAAGCCAAAATGTCGTATATTTAATTGAGGCGCAAGATGTCACGCTTAAAAAAAGTATATTTCTGTGTAAACGTTTGCTCTTTAAGTTGGCAAATATAGTTATCTACAATTGTTTTTTATTTTTTTTATTCTAATGTTTAAAAATGTTTGTAATTCAAATGAGGGTTTAACGTTTAATTATCTATTAAAATTATTAGCAACGCTTTCCTTTGGTATACATCCAGTCATCCCTACTGGTCTCTCATTCCCCTTCAATTATTTCAATTTCCTGTCCTCATGGAACTGTGGTTAGAGCAGTGGTTCTAAGGACTCGCCTTCTGCCAATTCGAACGGTGTTCGATTTCCGGCGAGCTCGACCTGAATTTTCGTGTGTTTATATCGTCCCGGACGATGCCATTGGTTGGTGAGTTTCCTCGGGGGTTTCCTGTTTATCTTAGCGCGGAGAGCCTCGCTAAAGGCCACAAGCTTTCATTTAGTTCAAACAATTGCAAATAAATCAAATACATTTTAACCAAATGCTTTGAAATAATTTGACACTCTGTACAGCTATACGATACACAATTTTGCCAGAGTATTTTTAATAATGTACAGTTTGCTAGTAAAAAATTACTTTGATTCATTTTGACTTATTTTGACAACAAAATTGTGGTATTTCGGGGGCAAAAATCTAAAAATCCATTTGGTGTATTGCAGCAGAAAAATTTTTGATACAAACAGAGGTATAAAAGTGTTAAAAATGTAAGAATTAATTTTTGATATATGTATATATTTGCATTAAAACTGTATTTTCGAAACCAAGGCCTTAAGTGCGTTAACGTTGCAAAATGTCATGACTTTATATTTGCACGACATAGTGTTCGATTTACAGCCGTTACTGGTGTCTAGATTTTCCACTTGCAAAATTTTTTAACACTCATAATTTTCCCATGGTGGCATGACTAAGTCAGAATTTGCAAGTAACGGTAACATTGGAGTAACAAAAAACCAAGTTACTCACTCAAATGAAATAATTTACACTGAAATGTGATATTATAGGTCATATGCTAAAATATTTAAAAACACACAGCAAAGTTACTTTGCCTTCCTTATAAATTGCCACTAATAAATTAAATTGTCATAATATTGAGATATTTTTTAAAAGAACAAGGGAATATAATTCCGTGTTTTTAAATATTTTAGCACTTGACCTATAATATCTTTTTTCAGTGTAAATTATTTCATTTGAGTGAGTAACTTGGTTTTTGTTATTCCTATAATCCCGTAACTTGCGAAAATTGACTTTCTCACGTCGCTATGGGAAGACTATTTGATCTAAAAAAAAAAAAAAAAAAAAAAAAAAAAAAAAAAAAAAAAAAAAAAAAAAAAAAAAAAAAAAAAAAAAAAAAAAAAAAAAAAAAAAAAAAAAAAAAAAAAAAAAAAAAAAAAAAAAAAAAAAAAAAAAAAAAAAAAAAAAAAAAAAAAAAAAAAAAAAAAAAAAAAAAAAAAAAAAAAAAAAAAAAAAAAAAAA
>PNEQ01110023.1:0-16926 GCA_003012365.1 Medauroidea extradentata
GGGTTCGAGCTCTATCGACGTTTCTTCGGAAACACATTTCACCCCTTTTCACCCCCTTAGAGGTCGAATTTCGAAAAATCCCTTCTTAGTGCTCGCCTACGACCTGAAGGGAACCCCCACAAAAAATTTCACGATTCTAGGTCCAGCGGTTTGGGCTGCAGTTTGATATGTCAGTCAGTCAGTCAGTCAGTCAATCAGTCACCTTTCATTTTTATATATATAGATTAGTTTATGTTTTGTGGTTTATAACTTGCTTCTTATTTCGTTCTGATTTTTCTTTTTACTTAGTTTGAATAGGTATTATACTCAGTTACGCATTTCTAACTTGATGTGCTGTAAGTTTATGGTTTGTGTTGTTTGTGTTACTGTTAGTGTGTTGAATATAGTCTTCTTCGCTATTTATTTAATATACTTAATATAGTAACACCATCAATTAATACGTAATGAAAAGTTAGTTACTCTTTTCTATAGTACAAGCGGGCGAAGCCGCTAAGGGACAGCTAGTAATTACATATAGGATCTGTCTACTACATATCCCGGGAAAATGTCTACTTCAAGCTGCGACATTGGGGCTGTTTAAGCACTTTTCATATATAAACTTTGAAGAAATACAAATATTTTTAATAAGTATTATTTTATATTTTATTTATTGGGGGACTAGGACAATTCCCCCTCACCCGAGTAATTTTTGAGGCTAGGCAGACCTATGATTCACAGTTGACCTAAGATGGTTGGTTGAAATGTCCTTCCAGCATGCCATGCAATCTGTAGGCAAACAGCAGATATCAGATACAATCGTAGCAACTTGGAGTCCAGTTTATTACCAGATAACAATGCGAAATTTACAGGTCTCCATTTGTAGCTAGTTCACCTTAAGATGAAGTAAGTTTAATGTTGTGTTCAAATTTTTTTCCTTTTGATTCATGTTTACATCTGCAGACCAGAGATTTATTTAAAAATGTCAAACTTAATGCAAACCAGACATTACTAGGACGTAGTTATGCAAAAAGTTACCAACCCGAAGTTCTCTGGAACTGAGAAATTCAAGGTCAAAGCCTACTAAGTGTATTTAAATATTGTGTAAATTCTTTTTGATCTGGGCTCTTATGTATTGATATTTTTCTAGGATATACATTCGACCTTTTTCCTACTCTGTATGAATATCTCAAAATAAATTATTTTGTTCGTTGGTTATACTTTTGATACCACTTGAACGAAAGGAAATAGTTCGCACTTTTCATTGAAAAATTCTCAGATATTCCCTAAGGACGTGCATTTGCGAGCTTCACATTAAATTGTTCGTTTAAAAAAATTATTAATTGTTTCATTTACTAACCAACCAGAAAATCGAGCGAAATTTTTAAAACTGATTACAACTGTTTTGCCCTACGTGGAATTTTAAAAACTGGTGCTCTCCTAACAAGGAAGAAACATAAAGCCTAACCAAATCAACACACACAAACTATATTACAGGGAAATACAAAATGAATGCTGAAAATACATTTGTTCATTTCGATAGCGATTCATGATTCACAATTTCTCTCTGCGTTTTTTTTTTTTTACGTGTTTAGTTCTGATTTTCGCAGAGCAGACGCATATTTTTTGCGACCTGCATGTAGCGCAGATCAAATTGGCGAACAAATAAAAAGTTAAATAAAAGATTGTTTGCTGAACGAATTAACGTCACGTACGAGAATTCAGTTAACAAACAGAGCGCATGATTGGATTGTGATTTCTGTCAATCCCTTATTTTTTTTCTTTCTGTTTTTTCACCCCGGGGACATGTTTGTATCGCACCTCTCGACACAATAGCCTCCGCCCGTACTCCCCTCCGGAGTCTATCAGCGCAGATTCGTTTAGCGATTCAATTACCGCATGGCAAAGCAGAGTAATGGGGCGCAGCGGGAAATGAATTCACAGCCACGGTCGCTGGCATTTGTAACAACGCTCTGTGGTTCTATTGCTTCCTGGTTCGACTCTTGGTCACGGTACGGCTGCTTTTATACGTCCTGCTTCGAATGAGAAGAACGGAAATTACCCGCACGCTACGCGGACGCCGTTTCAGACTGGAAGTGATATCATGCATGTACACTATCTAAACAGCTGGCGCGAGCGATTTTACTGACAAAATGACTGAACAATCTCGGCGGTCGGTCACGCCGCCCGATGTTGCCTGGTAAGTTCAGGAAATTTCATGAGAAATTTTTGTCGAGTTTGTAAGAATTCGGAAGCTTACATGTCGATGTACAGACAAAACACAAAATTCTTGCGATTATATAAAACAAAAACGATTGCTCAAAAATGTATTGGAAATTTACATTCTTAAGTGTTTTATTACTCATAAGTGCATTAAAGGACTTGCTGTTTAATTCGCTGTGACAGTTTATCGCTATGCAATATTCACTAAATTGTATTATTAAATGCGTGTTCTGAAATGCAAAACTTGAGTTGAATATAACTTTTAATTGAAATAAATCAAGTTCAAATTGTACAGAAATCGTTAGCAAATAATTTAATATAATGATTATTTTAATGTTTGTCTGATATTGACTGACTAAAAAGATTCAAATTACTTTACGTTTACCTTTTTCTGCGTTAATATTACATTTATTTAATACACACGATAGTAAAATGCTTTTCCAAAATCAAATTAAGCACAAACTGTAGCCTACTTAAAAAAAAATACCTTGTATTGTTAAGAAAGTGTTTCAGGTTAGTGCTCACAGTCTAGTAAATGTACCACGTATAGTTAAAAATTTATTTTTGTTTAATAAAACATGTATGGTTTATGATATGAGGATAGTTTCTTGTATTTCATTCGTTGCAATTAAATTCAGTAGGAATTTCTTCAGACATTAATATGTTTTGGAACTCGCTCAGCTTAAAAGCGCACATCTCAGACGTTGTTCCGTGGCTTGCGGCCTGCACCACTGCTATCACAAGCTTTGTTACATCTGTGGCCAAGGTCTCTGGAGTAATACCTTTTAACCACCAGGTTTCTGGCCCGATTACCACACCTGTGGGAGTCGATTTGAGATTGAAGTTAACCTAGTTATGTGCTCAAAACAACCTTGCTCTGTTTCCCGCACAAAGTTGAGCTTGGCATCGATTATAAAGATAAATCAATATTACTATAAGACGTTCAGGATAATGTGAGCACTTATGAAGACCGTCTTGTCTGGAGTAATAATTTTAAAATATTACTTGCTGTACCTCCGACGTTAAGTGTTAAGGGGCCTCCTGCGCTTCAAATGCGTTGCAGCGAATTACGACTATTCTTTTTTTTTTTTTTACGAAACTGTTTAACGCGCATTATACCTACATATCTAAGAAAAGAACACACAATTCAAACTACGTCGCTACAGATTCAAAAATCCATCACGTTTGTTAGAAACATCATTTTTGGGGCCCTGAAAATTGCCAAAAATGGCTTTCTCTAGCCTTCCGTATCTGGAAG
Source organism: Medauroidea extradentata (assembly GCA_003012365.1). Lineage (NCBI taxonomy): Eukaryota > Metazoa > Arthropoda > Insecta > Phasmatodea > Phasmatidae > Medauroidea > Medauroidea extradentata. The sequence continues at coordinate 3,458 of PNEQ01110023.1, forward strand.
AATAAAAACCGGATTAAAAAAACACAACTATAGAAACAATCGTTAGAATTTGAACTATGCTGCCCAGAAATAAAATAATACGTCAGTCGATGGAACTCTTGCCGCTCCTGCCTCACACACGCAAACGCAGCCTAGCTAGGCCGGCCCCTTAAGTACAATACTTTCCATCGCTTTGATTGCTACTTAGGGTGCCTAATTTGTATTAAAAGTGACAGTAAAATACAAATTATCTGAAATTAAAAAATTAACAAGGGTTTCAAAAGTTCACCCTCTGTGTGCATCACATAAATACAACAATTTTTCGTAAAATTTTACAGACAGTTAGGCCTACATACTTTTTGAAAATTAAGTGTTAAACTAGTTATTGTTTTTATAAATGCAAAAAATCAAAATTTTAAATGGTTTGAAAGTGTAACTTGAAATGTGAGTCATGCCTTTGCTGCGAGGAAGTTGTATGTCAGTGTTGTGAAACGAAAAATATATTGCAAACTTTTCAGAAGTTGTGTTGCCTGATTTCGAATAATAAGGGTTATAAAATATATTATATGACACAAGTGTAAATTTTTTTAAATTTATTTCATATAGCGACGCATAAGTATTGGAGCATCAAAATTTGGTCCCCCAAGAAATCAAATGAGAAAAGAGAACTGCCAAAATGGGCATTTGTGTAATATCAGTTGATTCTAACAAAGTACTATGCATTTCCAGTTAAATTAAAAGTATTTGGATAACAAACTCCGCGATTTAATTTTTCATATATTTTATCAACACTCTATTGAATCTATTGCCTCTAGGCCCTATCCTAAAACATCTGAGATCTACGCGAAGACCTGGAAAATAATGATGACGTTAACTACACTAATGACAGTCGCATTATTAACAGTTTCTTGAGAACAGACAAGGACCTGGCTGCTCGTAGGTTGTTGCAGGTATGGTTCCAGATAGCTAGAACTGTGTACTTGTGATGGAACGCGCCGAGTGGTATAGTTATCAGATACGCTAAACGAGAATACCGGACAGTTAGTTAGCTAGTTAACGCGAGAAACCGAACGGTGCTGCACTCAAGCGGCGTGGTGTGATAGCCACCGCAGCCACCACCGCGCCATGCGAAACTTTGTGAAACTAAACTAGTCGTTGTACACAAAGTAACCGTCAGAATTAAAATAAATGTTTGCTATAACCTCTTTAGTCTTCTCTTGTCCTATAGCACGCATTAAAATTTCCGAAGTAGAAATATTTTTCTTTTAAAAAAACATTATGTCGGAGTTTTTTTTTTTTTTTTTTTTTCAGTACAGCGCAGGGCTGAAAAATAAAGGGAGTACAACATTTTTATGACATGTCACACGCAATGTGAACTAATTGTATTGTGTGTGTTGATTCTTGGGAAACATTCGGCGCTGAACTGCCCCTTGAATAGTGCTGTCTGTGTCGGTTACGAAAAATGTCCGGAGGAATATGTGCTTTATATGGTTGTAAAAACTATTTTGTGAAAAACAGCTCGATTTCTTCCTTCAGATTTCCAAGGGCCCGAAACGTGTATGTGTAAGTTAATTAAATTTATATACATATAGGCAATAGCTAATAGGAATAGCAATATAAATAAAGACAATCAAATTTCGTTATCTGCCAACAATGTGTCCTTAAATGTCAGCGAGAAGAACTTGATGATGCATTCAGGAAACACGGTCCTGAGTACATGGGTAGAAGCTATCGAGTTCAGAATATTTTGATCCTGAACGCTTCAGAAATCCCAGGTTACCAAGCCAGGGGTAAGTAAGATTCTCAGAAAGTTATTCTATTCGGAAAACATTAAAAAAGTATATACCTGGTGCATTTACTGTGCTGAAGGGTGTAGAAATTACAATTTTTTTTTTTTTTACTGGTTAACCTGTTTTCAATACGAACATACTTTTCGAACTAATGGTCAATTAAAAAAAAAAATAACACGCTTCTTATAAACATAGCTTTGAGCGATTCTCTTTCCCTCGCGAAATAGCTGAAAACCTTGTTTCCAGTGCTGTATCTACAAAAAAAATACCATTTGATTGCAAAAAAATATAGCACACTTCTTTGAATTTCATTCCAAAAAAATTCATAAATTTAAGTATAAGGCCCCCACTTAGTGGCCTAAAGAAAAAAAGTGGATAATATGAGAACGTTGTATACTAATGTAGTGTTCGCTTATAAAAGCGGCCAGGCTGATTACTCGCATTTCATTGTAGTCTTTATCGCTTCCCTGCTTCCACGTCTCAAACACGTAAAGTACCCGCACGTGTATACCACTTTTAATAACGGAAATAAGATTGAATTTTTAGGTAATCATATCATTAAATACTAATCCTACTGTTTGCGTTATTGTTGGACTGATGCCTGTTTTACGAGAGGGGAAAAAGGAAAGGGGGCGCACCAAGGCTTAAAGAATCCAAGGACGTACTTTCAGGCATACTGACATATTTTTATTTTATTGGGTATTTAATATAATTTATACAGTGGTCCTGCAGTTGAAATAACGAGAATATCTTTCCGCGAAGATATTATTAAGAAACATATACGACGTATGTTTTCTTTGTAAGCGTGTAGTTTTTGTACGGTTTGAAAAGAGTGAAAGTATCTACCACTGCCGCGAGGGTGTGTCAATTTATTGGTTACAGATTGTTGTCGTATTTATTGCGTATCTTTATACATCTTATGTAAGTCAATTTGTAATTTTATAAATACTAAAAATGCAAAAAAAATCTCGGAATGGCATTTAGGAAATAGTAAAAACTCTAGCATAGGCGTAAAGGTATATGTAATACCATTATAATTCACGCTACTCAGTAAAAGAAATTTATTTTTGATTACTAAACGATTTATAAATTAACATCAAGGACCCCAAAAAAGAACAGAAAAGTCGGCACCTATGCGACTACCGATCCCGCATACATTAAAACATTAAATAAAATATTAACACATTTTACTTGTTTTTTTTTTTTCATATGCTTATCAGTTGGCATTCAGTATACTAGCCATCTAGTAATCACAAACAACCATATAAATATAAATAATTTAATTAATATACAGTGCACGAAATTTATTATATTCTTTTTAAATCTTGTTCTGTTTCAGATTATTCAGAAACAGTGTACCAACATTGAGATTATATAGCAACTCTTAGTAACCACGTTATTACTGACTCAACACTATGTTGGTGCATGTTATTTTTATATGATATTTAGTAGTATGCCTATTTGAAACTAGGAATATGAAAATATATTTAAATTATGTTAATTATTAGTAAATTTGTAACGTAAATACGTAACTGGATTCAGTTTTTTGGACGTACTCCATTGCAAATTGAATGACTGTCAAAGAAAACTAAACAAATAAAAGAAAACCACAAAATAAGCAGAGTATGATTTAGTCAGCAAGATACATACACAACATGAAATTCCAAAATGGAATCGGGTCAAATAGAAACAAGGAACAAACAGATAATAAATGAAAATAATAACAAATAAAATAAAAAACCAAGTAACATGCGACACAACGATGAGATGAAACAAAAAACACAGCAAATATCAGACACGAACAGCAAAATAACCAAAAAGACACAACAAAGAGACGAGACAAAACGCAACAGATAACAGACATATACAGAAAAGACAAACGACACAACGAAGAGACGAAACAAGACACAGTAGTTTTTCAGACAGATCGTAAATACGTAATCTTCCAGCCAACTGCACTGTTTGTAACTGCCTAGTAATGGTTTATTTGTAACATAACTTTGTATTTAGCATTGTCAGTGCTTCACTATAAAATTATTTTCAATTTTTGAATTCTAAAATATTTTGTTATGTCTGGTGTAGTGCATAAAAATGTTACAAATGTCTGCTACACAAATATACATATTTGCCCAAATTGTACTAAAGTGCAGGGATAACTATGTTACTAGTGATCTAATAAAGTCAACAACCTTTTGGTTTGATGAATGTAAATTAATAATAATATTAGTATATCACTTGCTATCTGCGCATCAATTACAGTACATTATTAACTAAACCGTGTATCTAACTCAATCGTTACTTCGGAATTTTTCTTTTGCAAACATTCATAATTTGTTCTATTAAATAGGCTGTTAAAATATTGCTAGTAAAAGTTTAATTTCCTGATTAAAAAATTTGGACAGTATTATAATTTCATAAATATATAATAAACCTATAATGAACGACATTTTGCCTTTACTTGAAAACCGTAAGTATACGTTTAATTATTTTTTGTATTAAAAACTATTTACATTTCAGTAAACTCATTTACTTCTGCAAGAGCGTAGAGAAGACAAGAGTGAACATAGGCCGGGTCTCAAATAAGAGTGTTTTCACTCTCACTCCACACACTCACTCTCGCCCACCCTTGTGTACTCTTCAATTAAATTGAGACAGCCACCCTCGGATGCACCCTCAAAGCACTGCAACCTAGCGTGATAAAAGGAAAGCTAGGAAAATAAATGAGTGCAGAAAACTCAGAGTAAATGCTTTCCACGTTTTCCAGTTCCACTTTTAGGTTATGGTTTGAATTTGAAGGAAAACAAAGATGTCTTCCCGCAGAGTGGGCGAGAGGGAGCATCGTCGCTCACTCTGGCTCACTCTCCCTTTCGCCCACTCTCCCTCGAATTTGGGACACTGTGACGTCAAGAGGGTGTGAGAGAGTGCTCTCTGGGCTATTTGAGACACAGCCATAGTATTTTTCAGAAGAATCCGTTCGTTAGTTTAGGTGCCATGATGAGTTGAGTTTAAAAACATTTTCGGCACGAATGCACGGCATGGGAAGAAGGCGCTGTCATCACACCGCACCGCTAGATGCCAGCACTGTCGCTCTTCGCACGCGCGGCTGTGCTGTCCTATATTCTCTTTTAGCGTATTTGTAATTATGGATCTTCGGGAGCAGCAGCTAGCGTGCGGTGCAGTGGTGGCACCCGCCATGTAACGTCATGGCCGCCATTTTGGATTTATGTGACCATGACGGTCGCCAAAGGTCAACATTTCAAAAATTTTCCAGCTGGATTTTTTCAAGTTTTTTTTCTCCCAAATTCCCCATCTTGTTTGTGACCGCCGAGTTATTTTTACATGGGGGGTTGTCATATTTAATTTATTCAAAGAGTTAATAGAACCGGAAATTAACATTTTCTTGTATTTTAATAAAGATTATTTCAGCTAAAAAAAAAGACCTAGGTCTATATGTAAGAAGTCCACTTGTCGAGCCCAATGCGATGAACGCACCATATACAGTACCAATAGTTATGCAATACTTATTGGTTACTGATGCGTTTGTGACCACGTGACACATGTAGACAATCGTGTCAGTGAATGTAGCGTCCTCTAGCGCAGAACCATGTTTCGCTTTAATTTTATTGTACATTAAAAACGATAACTGCAAGTTTAATATAGGTCGTTCGGGATAAAGTAAGCACTAAAAATTTAACCAATGAAAAATATTACTAACAATTTCTACATGTAATTCAACATTAACTATAGTTGCCTTACTGCTTGTGTGGTCGGCAGCAAAATTACGCAATATAGTTCCATGAATTTTCCTATTTAAATACAACCACATTGGAACAAACTCAACCGAAATCTACATAATTGTATTTTATATAAGTAATAAACTTTCTTTAATCAAACAGTAAAGATTCCTGTACTGACAGTACAATTTATCTAACACGCGCAAACATCAAGTGACTTGTCCAAAGAGGTTAGACATTTCCTGCCGTTAGCAGTAACGCGAGGAAAGATACTAATTGGCTGAAAATAGAACTTTAGCAGGGTTTTTTTGGGTGCTCACTTTATCCCGAACGTATAAATGTTTGCTCCCAGATTTTGCAAGAAGTTAAACTAAAGAAGCACAGTAGCTAACCAAAAGTGCGTACATAGTGATACTCATTACAGAAACAACTATTGGTTCTTAAATAGCTGAACAGAGACGTGCACAAGTAAAAAGAAAACATGTTTAGACTTCTGACAATCAGCTGTGTTTTACATTACCTCTAAATTAATAAACAATTTTGCCAGGGTAAACCACTAATAATACGTTGGTCACACACAATTCCGTTTTATTACGTACCATACAAAGAATCTATATTTACATTCACAGTACAAAAAACAAGTTTTCTAGTTCTGCCTAGCAATATTTATACTTTTGTTTGTTGTGCTGGAATATGCGACTGTTAGAACTCCGTAACTTGAATAATTTACTGCTCGATTTATATTCACAGTCAGGTTAAAATGATGGAAGTTTACATTTGACAAGCAAGAAGGATTATTTATGCTTAGAAAAGCCTATATTCTATCTGCGAGCGATAAAATATACAGTATACACTCAGATAAAAAAAAGTTTAATGGAGTTATTTAAAGTCCTGAAGGCAATTTTTCTTCCAACTTTCAGAAACTTTGGTACAAGATTTTTTTTCCCCTTCTTTTTCTCCTTTGAGGTTGGTTTTTTTCTTTTTCGCGCACGTTCTCTGATTAAACAAGGTTCGTTTTTTACCAGTAACACTTCACGTAAATGTTTTTTAAAATACTGTACTAGAGTCCAGGTTAATGTTTCCGTAATGTACAAAAAGACACCAGCTAAAGCTAAACCATATTATATTATGGCTTGCAACTGAAAAAATGAATATCCACACGGCGTGCCTTGCCTCAGGCACAGATAACAGAAATGTGGGGGAGGGGAGGGCCTGCTGCTCTAGACGACAGACATGATGCGCAGTTAACTGGGTAAAACACGGTTGTATAGAGAAGTCAAAAACAAATAAGTTGTGTGCAACTAATAGTTTTCATACATTGTAACTTTGCAGTAAATAAATCACAAAAATATGGAAAGTAGAATTCATCAACATTTTTAATTACCCTACCAGTTTAAACTCAATGCTAAATACCTATTATAAATCGTGCTGAACCTTTTTGTCACTTTATGTTAATTTTTGTTAAAGATAGTAATATTAAATATGCCGAGGCTTTTGAATCCGGTACACATATAATTAGTGGGAAACATAAAAATTGTTTATTTAGAAATTGAGTGTCTGTATTTGTTGAATAGAACAAATAACGACAATAAATTGATAAATTTTATGCCGAAAATATTTATTGTTTATACATAAGTTTGTTCCAGTCTACAGTTTATGAATATTCCTGTTAAGGATAGTGTAGAACTTAAGGATGATTAATTATTATCATGTTCAGGTAACTTAAGATGGCCACGTGGAGGGAACGTATTATGCGCATTATGCCGCACTCTAGTCTCTAGGAGCAAGAACTGGCGAGCAAGTCTTCTCGCCACAAGTTGCCCCTTCGATACATTCAGAGGTAGCCCTATCATTTCAGACGTAATATTGTAGAGGTATATTGCATTTGCCCATGCCTGCACCAAGATTTTATTACCTAAATAGGACCGCAAAAACACCCATTTTCGACATTTTTGTAGCATGAAAAAGAACGTCAGAGGTAAATGAAGGACCTGAAGTATATATGCACGTGTTTAACGTTCTTTTTAATGTTATTCCCATGTAGACACCACGTACGTACCCTGAGTTGTTTTCAAATAAACTTGTAACAACAAAAGTTCTGTTCGCCGTTGCGCGGCCTGAGCCACCTTAAGTCAAATTATTAATATGTTTCAACATAACGACGAGCCTGAGATAGCAAATAAAATACTGTTTACAATATTTTAGTTTCAGTTTGTACCAAGAACTCTTGAGTCTAGCTCGGATAGGCTATTGCTATTTATTCGAGTGTTTAATTGATTCTATTTGGCAGCCATGTTTGAACGCAAATGAAACTAAACACCTATGTACGGTTACGCACCTCAGTCGATTAAAATCCCCTCACCGCACCTCAACAAACCTGGAACTGGAAATGTACCGTATTTAATTATTATAAGAACTGCACTCGACGATCGTGACATTTTAATTATTATATAGCTACTATTCATACAACTTTGCTATGCGTGTATAACTTTAAGGGGGTTGGTGCAACCTATGTATTTTATTTTAATGTTTTATACAGTGCAGATAAAATTTGGATACACCTTTTTAAATTGAATACTGTGAATTTTTATTTTTTATAAATTTATTAATTTTAATTAATTTCCTTATAGCAGATATTTATGGCAGCTACAGAAAGAAAACGATTTAACTTAATGTGGTTTTTAAGGTAATTAAGGTGCTGGATACTAATTAAAATCAAGTTGTGTATGGAATTTAATTTGAAATTAATTTCCCGTAGAGACTGTAATGTAATCACAAAAAGTAACGTCACAGAACTGAAAAATCTATGTACGAAATATCGATTCACTTAAGGCAACTATTGACAGGTCAAACATGTAAAAAAAAAAAAAAAATATATATATATATATATATTGTAAAAGTTTTTGACTTCTTCTCCTTTCCCTCACTTGAAGCAATGAAACATTTTTTTAAGCTGAAGTCTTTTCAATTAAATTTGTTAACAGTCTTCCCATAAAGAGATGAATCCATTTTTTTTCGCAACATTTGTGAAAGCATAGCATACAATATCAGAACCAACATTTCGCATGAAAAATTTGGCACTCTCAAGTTCGTATATGAAAAAAAAAAAACTACTTAAATTTGCAGTGTAGTGTAAGGACGATTCTGTAATATTTCCAACGTACTCGATGTGTTAAAATTCCGCAGAGTATATTGCGAATGATGTTCGAGTAAAAATAGGTAAATCAATGCATAAAAGTCATAAATAAATTAAACACTCGCATTACGTTTATTTGTTCTGGTGCACACAATTTTACTTTACCTGTACTGTCGCCATATATTTAATGTGATGGGAAGCTTATGAATGAAACACTATGGACATTATCCCGTCCCTGTGAATAATTAACAAAAATTTAATGACAATTGGCATTAACATACCAACGTTCACTACATGTTTGCAGATCTAATTTTTTAAATGCATTATGCGAATTACCGCGTCAGAGGTAATGCGCAAATGCAATCAGGGCGGAAGCCCATGAAATTAATATGACGTGCGTAACAATGCCAGTATTATTGGCTTACTATCTCCGACAATCACAGACGCTCAGCCTCGATTAATCAGTTACTCATACTTCATCCCGTTCACAACATTTTTCTTTTACGTGAAATTTAGCAGTTGGCTGGAATAAAAGCTTCAGCTAGCTAAGGCCTATCTTCTATAAAAACAGTTTTTCTTGTTCCATTATGTCCATAGAAATCACGCACAAATTCTTATGCCGACATCTCAATTCTTCACCAAGTTATGAATTTTTATCTTTACCTATGCTGGTATTATTTTGCTACAGATAATTGCCATTTGTTTTATATTTTACTATGTTTATTGTAAATATTATTAATTCTTGTAATGTTAAGTAGCTACTGCTTATTAGTATTAAGAGAAAATCGTGAATTAAAACAAGAACTAATTTCTCTAAATAGTTGGTCCCCGGATTTTCGCATGTAGGAATCGTGCCGGACGATGCCGTTGGTCGGCGGTTTTTATTTCGGGGATATCTCGTTTCCCCCGCCCTTTCATTCCGGCGCCGCTCCATACTCACCTCACGTCACCCTTCACCTGCGTTGAAGACCTCGATGTTAAGCGCTGACCGAAAATCAATCTCTCTCTCTCTCTTTCTCTCTCTCTTCAGAAATACGTTACTCGAGAAAAAAGTTTTGCTCAGAAAGTTTGTAAAACATACTGGTGAATGTTTCTGTCTCTTTAATTTTTATAAACTTGTATTTTTTAACTGATGCTTTAAAAACTGAACTATTAATAATGCTCTCTTAAGATAGTAATCATTCCGTTAAATCAACCAAATTATGATTCATTAATTTAAACTGAAAATATTCATTTTCTTTTGATACGCAGAGGCAAGCGACATGTAAATTAAAAAGAGACAAGTTCCTATCTTGAGAATAATTAGTCAAGATGTACTTCCACACTCGTGACGTTTTAAGCTAGTGGAAGAATCACTGTTCTTTTTAATACGGAAATGCAGATAGACGATTATCTCGGACCGTCCAACTCGCAACGAATAAACTGCCTGCGAAATAAAGTTTAAACTGCCGGGGGCGAGGGGACAGTGCGTATAATCCTCGGCTGAAATAGCGCGACACTAGTCCGGGGCAGGCTCGGGTAATCTGGCATAATAAAGTTGAGGGCAGCGTTTAACCCTTACATCTCGCACAGACGGCGGTGCAGCTTAGAGAGAGTTTGGCCACCCCTGTCACGCCTCTACCACTCTCCCCCTCAGCAAAAAAAAAAAAATCCCGTTATCGCACGCGAGCCATTTCTCCCAACTGTGAAGCTACCACTACATTTTTGTGAAGAGCCATGTAACAAGGTCCCGTAAAGTTCAGCTAAGAGACAAATGCGTTTGTGTCCGATTAAAGAACACTTTGCAGAGACTTAGTACACTGAAAAGAGGACAGAGGTTTAAAATAAAGTAAAACGTAAAAATTTAACTGTTTAAAGATAAATACTGTCCACAAAGAAAAACTTTACGCACTAATAATAACCTCAGATCCTTATTTTATAATAATACACACAGTTGGAAAAAGTAACAATATTTTATTTTTTCTCAAGTTATATCCAAAAAATAACTTTATAAATAAAATAATGCTTCGTTCTTACAATTGTCATATAAATCGAGTAAGAGTTATATAAGGATATTAAACAAATTTGAAATACGCGCTAGTATGTATCGTATCAAAATATCTCAGGCAGGATGAATACAGACTTTTTTTGAAGTTCATGTTTCTATTTCGCAGATGCAGGTCTAGATTTCCAGATTGTAACACGTGAGAGGGTACTATTTTATCTTAATTGGAACGAAAACATTACATATATTAAATAAAACTATTATTTATAATAATATTTCATTTTAGTTTGAAATCATCTCGATAAAATGTGTATAGATTCGGGATACAGTGAGTACTCCAAAAAGCCCTATTATAGTTCTATTTTCAGCCAGTTCGTATCTTTCCGCATGTAGAGGCAAACGACGGGAAATAATTAACCTCTCTGGACACGTCACACGATGTCTACACTTGTAAGATAAATTGTGCAGCCGTTAGGAACCTATAGGCTACAAGGTTCATAATAATTTTTTTTATTAATTATTAAATTTAATTAATAATGAAAACATTATTATCTATTAAATTTAATTAATAATTAAAAGTTTATTATTTACTAAGTTTAATTTATAATTAAAAGTTTATCAATATATTATTCAAAATCTCCTTATTTAACAACTAAATTCTAATTACTTTCCCGTCATAAAATTGGTACCCGCTCGAAAGCCACTCTGTCTCTGCTAATACCTTAGCATCGTACTAGCGCTTATTCTAAATATTTTACAGTTTCAGCAGCGCGCGCCTGGAATACATTGCAGGAACATGTAAAACAAACGTTGTCTCAACCTCTTTTAAAAAGTTTAAACGCTGATTTTGATAATGCAGAGTGAACAGTGAACGATCTCGCTTTCACTAAATGGTGTGAATGTGTGCGTGATTGAATTGTAAACGACTTCTGTAATGTTTTATTTTGTTTTGTTTTTCTCGTTTGTGTCTTGTAATTTTTAGAGACTGTTCTTTGCTGATTGAATAGTGTACTTCGTTTGATGATCTTAAATGTTGTAACCACTGCGGTAAAATGGTAGACAAGGTAATGTTGCCTAACTTCGCCACATGTAAAAATAAGTCGAATTAATTAAATAAATGAAAAATACAAGTATGTAGATTAAATTTATTTGGTTTCAGTATCATATTAGATATATAAAAATGCATGGAACTACATTGCGTAATTACGCCTGGAACATATAATCTGTAAGACACCTATATTTAATGTTGAATTATATGTAGTAAGGGCTAGTGATATTTTTAGCCTACTTTCCGAAGGAAAAAAACAGGCTTATGAGGTCACCTTTCTATCTGTGTGTATGTGCGTGTGTGTGTAGGTATGTGTAGGTGTGTGTATGTGTGATTCCTCCCTAAAACCCTTTGAACCAGTGGACCGGATTTCATCAAACTTTGTACACATATATTACCTTGTAATTTGACTTGACTTTTATATATATTTCGTTTACGCCATGTTCATATTTTCAAAATGGCGGCAATTCTAACATTTGTCGTTCACGCTAGATATAAAAGGCACCGTACTATCGAATTTTATCAAACCCTGGACACATATCCTGCATACAAAGTTGACTTGACTTATGTATTTCGTTCATTATTTTTTCCTATTTTTAAAATGGTAGCCAATTTTATTTCTTTAGCACAGTATACCTTATTTTAGGAAATATTTTTAGAATTTCATCAAACTTGGTACGCATTTAGGTCCTACTGCATACAAAACTGACTTTACTTTCGTGTAATTCGTTTAACCAGTCTTCATATCTTCAAAATTATGGCCATCTTTATATTTTTTTTCGTAGTAAAACATATCTTAGGATATAATTTTCCAGAATATCGTCAAACTTTGCACACATATACTGCATACAAGCCTGACTTGGGTTTTATATACTGCGTTCTCACATCTGTAATAATTTGAAAACAGCAGCTATATATTATTTATCTTTATGACAGAAAGACATCGCTGAAAAATGTTTCCTCAATTAATTAAACTGGTTACTCGTATACTACTTTGTAAGCTGACTTATCCTTAGTATATATCGTGTATCATACGTCTAAATCAATATTATAATTTAGTATTCCTACATTTCGTTAACAATTTTAATTTTCAGATTTAATTCGCAGCCACTTTGAGGGTAACTGCTTATTCGACTTCGCATCAAAGGAAATGTTATAAAATCATCAATAACATTCAACATTATTTCTGTATACTTTTTGAACGCCACTACGATCACTGTCACATAAACGTTAGAAAATGAAAATTTCAAAAAAGTAGCCACAATGGCATACGGTGGTTCAAGTGTTTCTTAGAGTCATCGAAATTGCATGATGAAATATCGTTGGAGTCGGGCAATTCGTTCGCTTTCATTCAAAGTTTAATATTTAGCTTATTTATTTAAATGTTATACAATTAAAAATAAAACTACATGCCAACCCTTTTGTTAACTTCGATGACATTTCACTATCGTGTTTTACTGTCATAAACATTTTTTGTGCTAAGCATATTAACATATTGCGCTATTATTGTTTTGCTGAAATTATGATAAATGAAATTCTTCTATTTGATGCTCATCAATGTATTTACTTGCCTTTCTAACTGCGATAAAAACTTCGTATTAAGATTGAAAACATACGCACGTAATGCAAACAACAAGACATTGCTACTAATAAATATATAAACAATTGTACCAACAAAATGTTTTCTCTCTGCTGCGCGGCATTCAAAGTCTAGTGGAACGCATAGAAGTTTTAGTATCACATCACTGCTTGTTGCTGCTACTTGGCGGCAGCACTACAAACTAAGTCCTCAACATAA
>PNEQ01110024.1:0-16947 GCA_003012365.1 Medauroidea extradentata
GACAGAAAATAGAGAAAGCAGAGCAAAGAAAAGCCATAAAAGAGGAGAGAATGAAACAAAACACGAAAGAAGAAAAGAATAGGCTTAAGAGAAATAGGCCTAGGCGTCAAAGAAACAGGAAGTCAAAGAATGCGCCCAAATCCTACAATGTTCAAGGAGCAAGACGAACGTTGAATTTTGGGAACAATGGAAAAGAAAACGGAGGCAGTAAACAGCAAGAAGATCAAGAAGATGCCACCAATCCTACTGAGTGCGTAATATGCGGTGAAACTTTCCAGGAAAACTGGGTGCAGTGCTTAGACTGTGGTGGCTGGGCATATGCAGGGTGTGCAGACAGCGACGACATCTTGTATTTCAGGTGTGAGCGATGTAAAAATACGTGAAAATGTTTGTTTTTTTCAGGCACTTGTATTCTTTTGTATTTTCAGTTTTTTTCTACGATTTTAGTGTTATTATTCTTGTTTATAATTGTAATATGGATATTTTAAAACGATGTCCGGTACTGGGAACCCCTTTTTGAAAACATGAAAAATGTGACACTTTTTTAAAAAATTAAAAATGTATCTTAGAATTAGTTGTTACGAAATGATTTGCTATGTTAACATTGTACATATGTCAAAATATATAAACAGCGTTTACTTCTTCAAATTCAATTTCAAACAACAATGTAAATTACAAAAATGTTAAAGTGTCCGGTACTAGGGCAATCTCCCCTATGAATTATTTTTACTGTAACTTGGGACATTGTTCGGAACATCTTTATGCCAATAACATATCTGCCAGTTCTAAATGACAAAATTATCCAATAATAATTTTTTATTGTGCGGATACCAAGATACCAGGAAGTACAAAATTATTTAACATATCTAACGGTTTCTTAATGTTTCAGGTGCGTTTGTGAAAAGGTGCAACAATTTGCACGTCTAGCAGTGTACATAATATTTAAATAGCAAAAGTAAAAAAAAAACTTTATCGAGAAAAGCAATAAATTTTAGCAATTAATTATAATTATGATAATATGACAGTATTTCTTACTAACTCAACAATAATAATTAAAATGCCATCCAAGCTATCGTAATAAGGTTCATGACAAATGAACAAGTCATATAATTAATTCACTAGGTTACATTAGAAAGAAAGAAGGAAACGTAACAAATTTCCCCATCGAGTCTACTCCGTCTTTGTTTAAAGCCACGTAAATATTTTGTCAAAAATATTTGAACTACTCAACTACGAAACCAACTGGAAAATATTTTCCATATTCTTTTTGAACACAATTATGAACTCTTTAGCAATAAATATATTAAAAATGCGAATTTATTCTTACGATTATATTCCGTTCCGGAATTATGTTGTGTTGTTTTTGTTCAATTTTTATTTGTGCTTTCGTGTCGTCTTTTTGCTTGGATCCGACATTATTCCTTCCTGAAATTATCTTAATGTTAAATATTTGTTGACAACCTCTAATACTGGCATTTCTTTGTTTAATTTTTGGTTTTATTGTGACGTTTTTCTGCAAAAAGGCAACATTCGCTCGCTATAAAAAAAAGGCTAAGTTTATAACTCATATTTTGTTGTCATATCTATAAGACCACATAAACCTAATCAAACTTAATCAACTGGCAATAAATACTGAGGGAATTATTTTTTTTGCCATTTTAGAACTATCAAAATATGCATTGCTGAATCAATGTTTATTTTCTCTAAAATTATTTCTCAACGAAATGTTTTATGCTATAAGTGCTAACAAGGACATACATTGTCCTTTAAAGTTTTAGCAGATATTCACAGGTATAACAAGAATAATTTAATTGCTATAAATCCGTCATTTGAAACATTTATCAAGAGTTTATCTGCAACTAACATAAATAGGTACATTCACAATAAGTATAACAACTATGTTACCAATATGAACATATAAAAATCAAGAGTTGAAGAGTAATTACGTCTTCACTCAGAACATACTACAAAGATATGTAGCATAACTATGTCACATTTTGTACAAAGTTAGAGTTCGCTCGTCAGGTTATACATGATCATCAGTTACGTGTACAAAATCGTTAGGGAGTTGAACCCACGTGTCTTGTATACTTTGCTAAACCAGTTACTTTAAATTTAGTTTACGGAATCCACGGTTACGGTTGATATTTAAGTTCAATAATGTTTCATCATTCCATATTACAGAATTATAATTAAGAATGTAAATATTGCCAAAAGGAAGCTACCATATCACAATCTCTATAAAATTTCCGGGAAGTTTGCCACCAGTGTGTAAACTGACGTTACTTACTGCAAATTTTGATTTCACTTCCTCCCATACAGTTTCGTCAGTCACATTTATTTGAAGTTTTGGAACAAATCTGTTAAAAATAATGCAATTGAATATTTTTATCACATTTGTTTTGAAATTAGTGCTGTATATTTAATTAGAATTTTTTATGCTCGTCGCAAAAAAAATATAATCTAGTATAGCATTTGAAAAATTGACACTTAAGGGCGCGGTCTACCGCAATTTTCATCACCATTTTTTAATTTTGTTTTTGTATCAGATATTTTTTTTCTTATTTTAGATACAAAATGGGGCTAAATTAGGCTCTTATGAAATTTTTTTATCTCTCATAGTTTTCGCGTAATGGCTTGTTAAAGTCATATTTTGCATGTTTCCGTTTTAACGACTACACTAAAACTAACTGATATACCAAACTCAAAAAAATCACAGTGGATAAAAACATTGCAGGCTACAATGACATGCTCATGAAATTAAAGAATAGAAATTACTTGAATTAAAAAAAAAATGCTGAAACTGAAAATAAAAATTTTAAAAATTCAATAATTTTTTTAAAATACAAACAATTTTTATTCTTAAATTTTATGAGCATGTCATTGTAGGCTGTAATGTGTTTATTCAATTTGATTTTTTTTAGTTTAGTATATCAGTTGGTTTTAGTGTAGTCGTTAAAACGGAAACATGCAAAATATGACTTTAACAAGCCATTACGCGAAAACTATGAGAGATAAAGAAATTTCATAAGAGCCAAATTTAGTCACATGTTGTGTCTAAAATAAGAAAAAAAATATCTCGTACAAATAAAAAATAAAATAATGATGATGAAAATTGCGGTATACTGCGCCCTTAAGGAGAAAACTACGATGACAATTCAAACCAACTGTCAATTTTCAACAAGTTACAACAAATAACGTGCATCACAAAATCTAATAATCACTGAAAACCATAGTAGTTAATTAAAAATTGATACTGCACATACAAGGAATCTAACCGCATAAGAAACAATCATGACAAAGGAAATACATTAACAATGTCTTACACATTGTTTAATTGCTCTATGACTGGCACTGGACTAAATACATTAAAAAATTTTGCATTAATCAAATTATTGCCATTTACTTTTTAAAATAAGTAGGATCCAATTAATACCGCATTCAACTTATTGAAAAAACGCCTGTTCCAAACACCCAAACTCATTCAATAATATATATTTAATTTCTTTATTACTTATAGTTAACCTGCAGCAGGCAACAATAATTGGTTTCTGTGCCAATCGCATGAAACATGCTTTAGAGGTGTAGTTAATTTTCCCACCAAAAAATTGCGGTATGCTAGTTGCGATAATATTATTTTTCAGGATATATGCGCCCTACTGTCCTCAAATATATATATATATATATATATATATATATATATATATATATATATATATATATATATATATATATATATATATATATATATGTACATACAAAGTAAGATATGTACCGGATGTATTATCTAAGAAACGTCAGGTGCACTTTTTTCTTGATGTTTCTATAAATATTGTAACTTTTTTTCAGAGTTTAGATAGAGCCCGCTCAAACACGGGAATGTCACATGTTTCTTCACGTGAACATGCAAAGACTATTGTGTTGGTCACTTTAAGAAAACCGAGTACATTACCTGAGTCTGGAGAAGAAGGGTCTGGCACAACCATACTCTGTCGCAATGCTCGTGGTGTATTCTTTTGTTCGCCTGTTGATGCTGCCAGCGAAGATGTAATACTTGGCAATCGAATATCCAAGTGAGATCCATTCTCTGTGACTATCTGCAGAAACGTAACATCATTGTTGTAAATGACGATCCAAAACTATCTCAGCGGAGCTTAATGTATGACTTAAACATTTATTACTTGTTGTTTTGTAGTTTTTACTAATTACATAAACAAACTCACAAAAACCAAAATAATTCCGTTATCTGCTTCGTCGTTAGTCAATACTGAGCAAAACTTTATTCAGTTAGTATCATCTTTAGATTCGCGTATGCATTTCATCCAATGGCTGTGTTTTAAACTCCAGTTATAGTAAGGAAAACTATAATTTAAGCACTGGACATACATAACTAGTAGACTTAACACACTGAGTAAAAAATATGTTCCGAGAAACAATATCTATAAGAATTGATAAGAAGATTAAATAGTATTACTATAAAAACTGTACAAAATTTTGGCAAATGTGTGTTTATCTCCGCTAAAATGCGCATCGCCAAATACATTTACTATTTTAAGGTGAAACTGCCGTTTAAAGATATTTAAAAAGACTTCACAAGGTACCACACACACATAAGAAATGATATGGCTACATAAAAATTCGAAACTTACCTTTTTATTCATTGCATACAGCTTGATAGCGATATCTCTAGCAATAAGTGTTGTAAGAACTGTTGCAATATAAGTCTCTTTAACAAATAAATATTCCAGGGAAGACCGTTGCCATGACAAGTAACGGCAAGAAGTTGCAGCAATTATGGACACCTGAAACCATGTAATTTTAATTTTAGAATTTACTTGTACCTTACAACAAAGAGAAGTATGAGACACATGCTTACAATGAAAATGTAATATGAATTGGACATCTATGATAAAATGCAGATCAAACTTTGGAATCTATAATTGCATAAACTTGATGGAGTACTAACACCACGAGCTTCCTAAAGTTAAAAGTACATTAAACTTTATTTTTTACAATTTTCTGAAATACTGCTAAATTGATACATCTAGGTCCTGCTATGTATTCGTTCGCCACATGCTAATAAACTCATTCACGAATTACTTCAATCTATCAGTTGTAGAATGATAGATTTACGTTCTACAGGTGTACTAAAAATAACTGGCATATACTAAAAGAAATTTCGTATCTAGGCTGACAGATTATAGAGTAAATGGGCAAACATTATCCTTTCACTATTAGAAAGAACATTAATTAGTATAAACAAAGAACGTTTACTATGGGTAGAGTCTTTAATCGGTTATATAAGCAAAGATAAGGCATAGCTGCCAAGCATACTAGGGGAGAATAGTGTCCTGACTAAAATACTGCTATGGCGCTTGGAACTGCACATATACAGCGTATATGTAAATCATACTGACAAATTCTGATAGATTATTCATGAGATAGAAATAAAAATATTTTTATAAGCAAACCACGGTCTACATTATATAATAAGAGAAGTTAATACTTCCAAATTTAAGAAAATTATTTACAGCCTTTTACCGGAATCTGTCTGCTGTACAGAAAGAAAGTTATGGTTTCTTTAAACAGTAATAAATGAACGATTTGTGCATGTACCCCAACCCATTCATGTTGAGAAAAGTAAATATGTAACATATATTTATTTTAGTTCACAGAGAATAGTACAGCCTGCCATGTATGCAAGCAGTAATGGACTTGCTGCGTATCGAGCCGAATTGGAATTAGTTTCCTGCAGCTGCATGTGGTCTTACATTAGTGAGTTGCACAAATTATAACTCGCAGAGGTTTTCCCACCATAAGGATACATGACAAAATAAATAGAATTTCTTGCAATACTAGTTCATGTGATACCATTAGAAAATACACAACAAATTTTCAATAATGATGCTGCGTACCCCATCACTACATTTAAGTCAGTTTAATATAACCTCGCATATTCACTGAAAACAGTCTGTTTATCTTGAACCTTAAGCACAGGCAGCCAAAACCCTGGCTAACAACTGTCATCGAATACGTATGTCGCACAACAGAGCTTTGTTGATCTCCCAAAGAAAAAAAGTCAAGCGGATTAAGGTCAGTAAAGCCTACTGGTCATTGCAACAACCTCTCAAACCACCGTGCTGGAAATTAAATTCCAAGATGATCAAATGCTACTCTTGTGGACTAAGTAGGGTATACCTTGGTGATGAAGCTATATACGTTGTCGGATCGCGAGCGGTACATCTTAGAAGAAATCTGGATATGTAAATTGCAGAAATCGGTAGTACATATTTTCCCACACAATCGTTAAGGCGTCAGATATGGCCTAATAAGATGATCATTCACATATATATTTTTGCACCAAAAGAAACTTGTATTAGTACCCGCTATAAAGAGCATTTTGATGTACGGAATGCAGCAGTTTCAGTTTGAATAATATTATGGTAGTGTGCATTTAGAGTAGCATATATTTAAGATTTATGTGGTTTCCAATAGAGCGTGTAACTGGACTGTACTACCGACAAACTTCAACAAAAGAGGCCAAAAAGACATAATCCTACTTGCATTTCAGCTATGCTTTAGTGGGTCAGGTATAGGTAACGCTGGATTTACAATAGCATGACGGACGTGACGCGAAGGGTGCAATGCGACACTAAAAATCATCGTTATTCCGAACACTAGTACCTCTGTCGCGCGACAAATAAAAAAATATTAAAATTAAAAAGATCCTCGCCACCACATATTACCCTGTAGTACTACAGCCATAGACGTTCACATAATTTCATTTTTTTACGTTTATTTGTAATATATTTAAATACCCACTGGCATTCCCAGGTATGAAAATAAATTCACAACTACACGTTTGCTTAGAAAATGTTATGATTTGCTTATAATAACGTACAATATGGTAAAATAAATAAATACACTTTACTACCAACTAACCAGTTTCACCAACATTTGGACACAAAAGTAAAATCCGTTTTTTTAGCGTTGTCACGTCCGCGACGCGAATAAAATAGAAGTGCTTTCTATTCGGAATTCGTGTCGCACCTGCGATTTTTGTCGTTCTGACGTCACAGAATTCTCGACGCTGATTGACTGACAAGTTATTTAATTCTCGTCGCGCACTTCACGTCGCGTCTGTCGCGCTATTGTAAATCCAGGTGTAACATCTCTAGTTGTTTATATAAAGAAGGTTCATGTTAAATGCCGCGGTCTAGCTGTTATATAAATTTAGTAGAGCTAATGAGTTTCTCTTCATTTTAACTTAGGTGTATCGGGTAAAAATTTGAAAAACATTGATCAAAGCCAAAAAATGAGAAAAATTAAATACAAGTAATCTGTTAGCTAATTTAGAATAAGATGTATTTATCTCACATCAATAATTACTGATATGTTTACAGCTTCTCTTCCAGCTTACATGCCATTTTACAACTTTATAAATTAATAGTTCAATATTTCACAACATTTTTTAGGTATTTTAATTTACTTCTTCTCCAAAACTTCCAAACAACAATATTATAACCCTAGAATACCAAAACCAAAGAGAAATGTTTACATATCACAGTGATCTGAAATGAAGCTATGAAATAAGAATTTTTTTAAATAAAATTTCAAATAATAAATAAAATTGAAATTATAGCTTTAAAATTACATCACATAAATATCTATGACAAATTTTGAATTTACAAACTTTACACAGGATTAGACATAACCTTGAGTTGTGTTTTATTGCAAACCGAAAATATAAGTTTTGTTTCAGTGAAAGCGTCCAAAACTGTAATAAGTATAGTAGGCACTACAGTGAGAGTTAAGATATAGGAATCATGTGGTCTGCAAGGTCAACAAAAGGATATTAATGAGTGCAGACACGTACGGCACTGTATTAGGGATCGTCGAATGAAAATAAAAGTGTATTTAAAGCACTATCAGAGCTGTAGAGATTACAAAGCTACCTTATTGAACGTTGTGTGAACCAGAAATCAAATCATGGGTCGCCTACAAGTTTAAGCTTTTTACACTAGCTAACTTCAAGAATCATGCATAGCTTCGTGAATAATGCAGAAAAAAATAAGTCAGCACTGATTTTTCTGAATCATAATTTTAACAGTCTCCTTCGCAGATCAGCTAGCACTGCGTAAATCGAGGATCGCCCATAAAACGGTCAGTAATTTTATTTGGAAAAAAATTTTTCTTGACACTATAACGTCCCTTGTAGGAGCAATTTCGATTACGAGTAGGAAATGATGTACTACAATAGAGACCATTTTTTATAATTTTAATTTTCAAAGCAGGAAGAATTTTTCCAGCGGATATAGCTGTGGTTTACATTTAACTGCGTTTGACTTAAGTTTTACAAGGTCATAATATTGGTATAATGACACTATCATAAGTAATACGTCATTATAGTTCGACCTAAGGCAGGGCGATGCTACTTACATAATATCACTTGTTTCATCGTTGATGTAGTGTGGCAATTAAGGGAGATGTGGGCAGTAGCTGAAATGTATACTATATAAAGTAATTTTAAGAACATTGTGTAAGAATATATGTTAACTATCCTAAATTTGGTACACAATATGCATTTGAAATGTAATATTAAGTCTTTGTGATAGCTAGAATGGAGATTAAATAATGACTGCGTACCTACGTGTGCAGGCAAGTAATGTATTTCCCTCCAGAATGCCCTCTACACGTAAGTGTAGAGGTCTTTAACGCTGGTGAGGGGTGATATGATGTGAGTATGGAGCAGCGCCGGAAATGGGAGATTCCCGAGAATACCCGCGATTCCCGCATGCAAAAACCTGGTGACCGACCTCGCCGGGAATCGAACCTAGATCGCCTTGGTGGGAGGCGAGAGGTCTGACACCTCGGCCACGGTGGGCCCTCCCTCTACACGTGAAATTTTGCTATAGAACTCATTTGTAATGGATGCTATTTACTATGTGGCCTTCAATGTGTTTCAACGCCAGTATTTGGCCATTATATTATCATATTGTTACAAGTTGCGGGCTAGGTACGTTTGGGGATGGAGGTCTTTGATAAAATAAAGAAAATAAAGCTAACCTAGTTTATTTACAACTGTATATACAACAAATAACCGATGTCTACAATGATTTACCACAATAAATGTCAGAACAAATAAATACTATTTGCATAAAGGAAAAAAAATACATCTACATAAGTTCTCTGTATATGGAAAGGTTACTAGTCACTCACAATGGTGGACCCAATGAAATAATATCGAAGAATCTTTCTGGCCTAGAAACACCTTCTTCCTACTTCTTGCTGCGGTCCCACTCGCTGGAAACCCTCGAAGAACAGTCGTCGCAATCCAATACTCGTAACTATCAGTTGAGGTCGCACCAAGCACCTGCCAGCCAAAACTCCCCCGCTCCTGCTGCAGCTCTCCCTTATATACCCACGCCTACATCTCGAATTATCTCGGCAAGTCTCTTTTCTCCAACCGCCTGGAAAGGTGCCGCTTCAAAGTCAAGCACCACCCCGAGGGATAAAGAGGGAACAGGAACATTCCAGATCACAATATTTCCCTCGGTTACCCGATATTGGGTGCAGGTGGTTATCATGGAGTAATACAATCCATGCAGCACCCGAGGAGGTCTTTTAGCGCTGCCGCCACTGCATCGTATTTCGCCGCCCTGCCCGACAGCCATGGCGCCGAGGAGAGGGTTGGGAAGGGGGTGTCCTAGCTCCGCCACCACAGTATCGTACTACACCGCCCAGCCAGACAGTCGTGGCTTGCAACACTGCCCCCTCCTCAAGTCTGTTCGTCCCGAGCAGACAGAACAGAATCTGGTCCATCATAGAGAGCCAGTCTGTCAAAATGCACAACCTTGGGTTTTCTTGTCCGAGAGCCCTTGCGAACTATCCAGAAGACCACATCATTTATCTTCTTGGCAATCTGGTAAGGGCCTTCCCAGCATTTCTGTAGTTTCGGACAGTATCATTTCTGTTGTTGTGGGTTATACAGCCACACCAGCTGTCCTTCTTGAAATGTCTTTTCAGGACCCCTCCGATCATACCTCGTTTTCATCCGGTCGGTGTTGACTCTTAAATGTTGCCGAGAGAAGTTATAGACTTTGCTCAATTTGCGACGCAGTTCGTCAGCATACACCATCGGTGAAGCAGGCTGTTCTTCTTCTGCTGGCCTCCCAAACAGTAGATCACTTGGAAGACGAAGCTCTCGCCCTAACAGCATCTTCGAAGGTGTTACCCTTGTGGCTTCATGGACAGCTGACCGATATGCCAGGAGAAACAGGGGCACCTTGGAGTCCCAGTCCTTTTGATTGTCGGCTACAAAAATGGACAGATACTGTTCTAAGGTACGATTTAACCGCTCGACCATACCATCCGACTGAGGATGCGAAGGAGTAGTCCGTGTCTTCTTCATTCCCAAAATTTTGGTCACTTTCTGGAATAACTTGGCTTCAAAGTTGCGGCCATGGTCGGAGTGAAGTTCGAGTGGCACTCCAAACCTTGAGAATACATGCTCTACTAAAGCATCGGCCACTCTGCTAGCCTCTTTATTAGGTATTGATATGACTTCAGGCCACTTGGTGAAGTAGTCTTGCACCACCAATAGGTACCGATTCTTCCTCTCAGTCACTGGCAAGGGACCCAAAATATCTACGGCCTTCCTCTCGAACGGGGCTCCGACAAAGTACTTCTGAAGATGACCATGCCCTTTAGTTCTTGGTCCCTTTCTTTCTGTACAAGCATCACATGTTCGGCAGCACCTCTCGACATCATCTCTGCAATGTAGCCAATAGTATCGCAATCTAATTTTGTTGAGAGTCTTATTAACTCCAAAATGTCCTCCAGCTGCTGAACTATGTAGTTCCTTCAGCACCTCTGGAACTCTTAATTTCTGGGAATACCAGCTGTAGGCGGATTTCTTTGCCATCTGCACTTTCCCAGTTCCGGTACAGGACACAATTTCTCAGAGATAGAGAATCCCACTGTCCCCAGTATGCCTTAGTTGTAGTAATTTGATCAGATAAATCCGCCCACTCTGGGCGCTGGCCTTTTCCCTTCCATTCTAGTATTGGCCCAAGAGCAGGGTCCTTTCTCTGATCTTCGCCAATCTTTTCATCACTCCAGGGAGAAGGTTCATTACCAGTTGTGAACTCTTGGATTCTTGTTATCCGAGCAGTTGGTGTCTTCCCAGCCTTCCCTTCTTGGCGATCACAATGAAAGCACATTGACTCGCATGGCCTCCTGGACAGTGCATCAGCATTGTTGTGTAAGTGCCCAGGTCTGAGCTGTATTTCAAAATCGTACTCTTGAAGATGCTGCATCCACCTAGCTATCTGTCCTTCTGGGTTTTTAAAGTTCAGTAACCAATGTAATGATGCTTGGTCTGTTCGTAGAATAAAATGCTTTCCATATAAGTAATGGTGAAAATGTGAAATAGACTTGACCATTGTTAGGAACTCACTGCGAGTTACACAGTAATTTCTTTCAGGCTTATGTAACACTTTGCTGAAATACTCTAATGGTTTCTCTTTTCCATCCTGGATCTGTGACAACACAGCACCAATCCCCACATTGCTCGCATCAGTGTCTAAAATGAACTGTCCATCACTACTAGGATAACCAAGGACAGGAGGTGAAACCGAAATTTCCTTTAATTTTCTGAAAGGGGATTCACAATCAGGGGTCCATAAAAATTTTCTTTTAGTCTCAGTCAACTCAAGTAATGGCTTTGCTATTGTGGCGAATCCATGCACAAAACACCGATAGTAAGCACACAGCGCAAGGTAACTCCTCACTTGAGTCCGATCAGTTGGATGTGGCCAATCTCTAATTGCTTTTGTCTTCTCTGGATCAGTTTCTATCCCTTCAGCCGACACTACATGTCCCAAAAATTTCACTTTCCTTCGGAACAAATTACACTTTTTGGGAACTAGCTTCAAACTAGCTGCTGTTATCCTCTGGAGCACTGAATCAAGATGTGTCAGGTGTTCATCAAATGTCTTCCCTGTAACCACAATGTCATCTAAATAAACTTGACAAACATCCAAAGGTAGTACTCTTTCCATAAGTCGTTCAAATGTTGCTGGAGCATTGTACAGTCCAAAAGGCATGACCTTGAATTGCCAAGTTCCTTTCCCTTGTACAGAAAAGGCAGTCTTCTCTCTATCTTTCGGGGCTACTGCACATTGCCAGTAACTGCTTTTGATGTCCAAGGTTGAGAACCACTGGGATCCAGCAAGGCTATGCAGAGTGCCATTTATCCGAGAAAGTGGGTAGGAGTCTTTCCTGGTCACATCATTTAGCTGCCGGTAATCTACACAAAATCTTGTTGAGCCATCTTTCTTCTTGACCAACACAACTGGAGATGACCAGGGGCTGTTCGATGGCTCTATCACATCCAGATCCTTCATTTCCTCAGAATGTCATCAACTACCTCGTGTGAAGCAAGAGGTAGACGTCTCGGGGGTTGCTTGATAGGTCTGGCGTCTCCTGTATTAATATGGTAACATGCTACAGATGTCCTACCAAGATCATGTGAACCACATGAAAAAGCATTTTGATTCTTTATTAAGAGTTCTGCAACAGCATTCTCTTGTCTCCAGTCCAGGTTTTCATTTGTCCTCTTTAGAAGTTCTGTAAGTGGTTCTGGCAGAGTATGCTTCACAAGATCCTTCCTTAAGACCTTAGACTCAGTGGTGTTTATCTGGGAAACCAGCTTACACAAGCTAATCGTTGCCCACTCCTCAAGACGAATTGCCTTGTCAGTCAAGTTCATCATTCTAACAGGGAAATTATTTGATCTTGATGAAACCAAAGTCTTGGTTATAAGTACTCCATCAGGGAGGTTACTCCCTCTTCTCATAGGCTCGATTAATCGCAGTCGCATTACAAACTGTCCTATACAGCGCCCTGGTATCACAATTTCGCTAGAATCGGGCAATACATTGGCCTAACAACAAACTACAGGGCATCTGACTGGCGACGTTAATTCTGGTCGTGGTATCAGTACCAACTCTGTTTCACCTACCTTGCTGACTCGACTTCCAGTGAACGGGCTAGAGCATCTTGCATGGTACGAGGCGCTGCCAGGTGTACTGCTTGTCGCACCTCCAAGTCTGCAATGGCATCAACAAAGAACCCAATGGCAAGCACATCTCATGCCTCCTCTGGACACCCCTCAAAGGACAGATGGGTTAGTCTCACAATGTCTTGTCAAAGTTCCTGAAGTGACTCCCCAGGTCGCTGGCTACGGCTTCGAAGTTGGGCATGGTGGGCATGGCGTAAATAGCGGTCCCCGAAGCTCAGCGTAGAATAATACAGGCGATGTCGTTCAGGTAAAGATTAGAGTATACTGAGTGCAGGGCCCCTCAACACTGCTACCAGGTAGTAGGCACGTTGCTCTTCTGTCCAACCATTCAGGGTTGCAACAATCTCATATTGGTGCTGATATTCACGCCATGGGGTTTGACCATCATAAGGGGCAGGCTTGATTGTAACCCCCTTTCCAGCCCCAGGCATGGCAACCTCAGCTGTATTCATGTTCTGTGGTAGTCCTCCCGCCGATCCTGACATCTCAGAGCACCTCCCGTCGTTACTCTGATGTCTCAGCTCTGACTTCATCGAGCCACTATCCCGACACACCGATGGCTGACCACCTGCCTGTCGCTGTAGAAATTTCTCCCATTCCGTCCTTAAGACACTCACCTCTTTCTGCAGGTCGTCTTTCACACTTCCGATTTTCTTTTCGACATTTTCATTAACACTGTCAATTCTATGGTCCACCAATTCACTGACATTTTCAATTCTTTTGTACACCAATTCACTAACATTGTCAATTTTTAGGTCCACCATTTGAGAAACACATTCAATTTTTTTGTCCATGTACTCTATTTTAGTATGCACTAGCTCACTAATGCCCTCTACCTTTTTGTCTACATTCTCATTAACACTGTCTATTTTCTTGTCTACATTATCATTAACACTGTCAATTTTCCTATCAACACTGTCTATTTTCTTGTCTACATTCTCATTAACACTGTCTATTTTCCTATCAACACTGTCTATTTTCTTGTCTACATTCTCATTTACACTGTCTATTTTCTTGTCTACATTCTCATTAACACCCTCAATTTTTGTATTTACACCACTTATTTGGTTAGCTATTTGGCTACTCAGTCCCTCTATTAGTGCTCGCAAACCCTCTAACTCACTACCCAATTATAAAAATTAACAAGTTCGATTAAATATCTAACCATATACACTTAATTTTAACATAATTTAAAACATTTAATTAAATTTTAAATAATTGCCTCCATCCCACTTCTGACACTAGTGTTATAAGTTGAGGGTTAGGTATGTTTGGGGATAGAGGTCTTTGATAAAATAAAGAAAATAAAGCTAACCTAGTTTATTTACAACTGTACATACAAAAAAAAACCGATCTCTACAATGATTTACCGCAATAAATGTCAAACAGAACAAATAACCTCTATTTACATAAAGTAAAAAAATACATCTACATAAGTTCTCTGTATATGGAAAAGTTACTAGTCACTCACAATGGTGAAACCAACGAAATAATACCGAAGAATCTTTCTGGCCTAGAAACACCTTCTTCCTACTTCTTGCTGCGTTCCCACTCGCTGGACACCCTCGAACAGTCGTCGCAATCCAATACTTGTCACTATCACTTGAGATCGCACCAGGCACCTGCCAGCCAAAACTTCCCCGCTCCTGCTGCGGCTTTCCCTTATATACCCACACCTACATCTCGAATTATCTCGGCAAGTCTCTTTTCTCCAACCGCCTGGAAAGGTGTCGCTTCAAAGTCAAGCACCACCTCGAAAGATAAAAAGGGAACAGGGACATTCCAGATCAAGATATTTCACTCGGTCACCCGATATTGGGTGCAGGTGGTTATCATGGAGTAATACAATCCATGCAGCACCCGAGGAGGTCTTTTAGCGCTGCCGGCACTGTATTGTATTTAGCCGCTCTGTCCGACAGCCACGGCGCCGAGGAGTGGGTGGGAAGGGGGTGTCCTAGCTCCGCCACCACAGTATCGTACTACACCGCCCAGCAAGAGAGTCGCGGCTCGCAACAATATGTGTATACATACATACACCTTGGCGAAAATCCTTTGCTATATAATTGAAGTTATCACACAACAGAGATAAACTATAGACACTTAAAAATATTCATCGCTATGTAATCATAACTTAAATGGTACAGCTATAAAACTAAATACCAACACATTTAAATACCTGTACTCTCTAAAATAATTTTCAAAATAAAAGTGTAGAGACTAATTACTATATGATAAAACAAATTACTTACCTTGAACTTGTCTTCAGTTGTAGCACGACTCGATTCGAATTCTGGTGAATCAAGAAACTCACACGGATTTATAGGGTGTAAAAACTGGTGGTCAGACATCACATTTACCTGGAGACAAAAAAAAATGTTTATGTTTTATAATGTACTGTACAAAAGGCAATATTTTTTTTGGTTAGGCCTGACTACAAAACTATCATAAAATTCATATAGTGAAATTTCTAAGCAGATGGTACTGTAAAAATAGCAGGTCTATTGTTTTTAAATTAATCAGTTTCACAACATTAATTTACATATACAACAACCTACTCACATTTTTCAAATTTACCTCTAAGGGGTCACCATATTTACAGCTAAATTGTACACACAATTTATAATACAATACTCCCCTCTTACTCTTAAAGTTTGAAAACATTAAAAAAAAACCTTCTAAAACTCTGTGTTATTCTTACACTAGTTACTTATATTGCTATCAGCTTAAACAAGTGGCACTGGTTCATTAGCTACTGGACCCTTTTAACAGTTTGCACCACCCTGTATTTCTCCCTGTGTCTCTCTAATCGCCTACACAAATAGTTAAAGTATTTTAGCTTTCATTATTCTTCCCAACCCGTATAATGAATTTGACATGCTTTGTATGTACAGTTGTCATACATCGATCGCTAATATTTGTTATTGTGGGTAATACATCAGAATGATTCTAAGACAGAATGAATGTTTGCAACATAAGTACTAACTGCGTGAAACTATAATAGATAATGTGGTGGTAGCGGTGGTGTGTGAATTTTGTACACTAGTAAGACATATATATATATATATATATATATATATATATATATATATATATATATATATATATATATATATATATATATATATATATATATATGCACATCGCGAGTTACGAAATCGATGCTTTAGTATATATGTCACATCTGCTTAAATTACACTTTTCAATGAAAAGTAGCCATAAATGTATGTTCACGACAAAAAAAAAAGAGGTCGAAAATATATACACGGCTTATAGGCTGAGTCTATAGCGGAGGGATACATTAACTCTTAAACTAGTACTTGAATATGTTTCTGATTGTAACGCTATCAGAATGAAAGACAAATAAGTGAGATTTCGAGTACTGCATTATTAACGACGACATACAAATTACAAAATTGTAGTCTGCGATATCAACCCACATGAATGAAAATTATGGCGGTTAATGACATAATTTCTGCAGAAAATATAACTGTACCTCTTCGTTGGTTGTTTTCTGTGGCTATGTACTAGAATGTTTATTGTAAGCAAAAATGCCGTCTTGAACTGTTACTTTTAATACAGAATTTTCAGAGAAATCAATAAAAATTCTGCCAACACTGAAATAAAATGTCTAGTACAAGTAAATCAATTTGCAGCTTAGTGTATAACGACGACGACGATGATGATATGATGATATGATGATGATATGATGATATGATGATGATATGATGATATGATGATGATATGATATGATGATATGATGATGATATGATGATATGATGATGATGATATGATGATGATATGATGATGATGGTGGTGGTGATGGTGATGGTGATGATGGTGGTGGTGATGGTGATGGTGATGGT
>PNEQ01110025.1:0-16926 GCA_003012365.1 Medauroidea extradentata
GGGAAAACCACAAGTGCAAACCAGGCAGAATGTGAGCAGAGAAGACGAGAACTGCAGTGAAGATGAGGACGCTGGAACAAACTTCGAGAGTGAAAACCTTTATGACAGTGACTCAGAATAAACCTAGGAGGTGAGGATAAGAGAGAAGACCGAGGAATAGACTTTAAGGCTAAAACATTATGACGGTAAATCAGAATGATTTCAGAGAGACTATTAAAAGATGTTTTGGGTCTGATAATTTATGTAATATAATGTTTCTTGTAAAATACATAATATCTTTATATGTATGACTTATATTACTCGCAGTTATTACACATTTTGTTGGAGGCCAAGGGGTACACGTGATGCACTTTTTCACAAAATGGCTGACATAACCACATCTGTCAATACACATAATAACATAGTTGGTTACCCTAATAGATATAGCACGAATGAGTGAAAATATGTTAATTTCATTGATGAAGATAATGTCTTCATTTAATTACTTCACTTTAACTTTGAACCTCATTTTCTTCTAAACTTGTTTCAGTCACTTGTACCCCTTGGCTTCTCAGCCCTTCAGTTGTCACTTACTGCCTTCACCATCACAGAGGACGCATACACATCCTCTGGTCTTACCAGCACAACGTCTAGCAGTGTCCCTTCTTCTACTGCATGTGTCCGTGTTGCCTCTGTCACCACCTGACTTAGCCCTAAGTTAACTAGCCTGGTAGCTCTCCTCTGACCCAGTGAACCTACTTCCTCCCTTCCATATTCCCATTTTACTCCAGGCAGATATAGGTCCCCTGCCACTACCACCCAGCAGTCGTCTCTTAGCAAGTCTATTCTTTCCACAACTTTCTGCAGCTTTGACCTGCTGACCTCCAATATCTATGTTCAGATTTGGTGGCAGTTTAGCCCAATTATAGAATGACAAACCTTACCTCCAACCAAAAGTTTAGATCAGCTCTTGGAAATCTATGTACTATAATACTGATCATAGTTTAGACTTAACTCGAAATATAGGTAAAATAAAATAATTACTTAATTGAAATCCAAACCAAAATGTTATTTCTGGTTAAAATAAATATGTTTGCCATAAAAAATCCTCTCGCACTATATTTCTTTAAAATTCACATGACTAGTTAAAACCAATAAAAATTGTTTGTCAGTGAAGGACCACAAGGTTTTATGTTGAAAACAGTGGCGGCCGGTCAATGTTTTGAGCTCAGTGCTCTGAATATAATGTACTTCACCCCCTCCCCCTCTAAATCGTTATACTTTCTTTCCCTACTAATAATCATATTTTTAACTCAAAGGTATAGAACTTTTGCTTTTTATGTATTGAGAAATTGCATTGCGTTTCATGGTAAGCAGTAATGTAGCCAATAAAGTGTGTTGTAAAAAACTTTGAACTTAAAGAATTATGTTTAATTTTGTATAAATTATAATTTGTAATTACTCCTGTCTTCTTTGAAAACCTAATATTTAACAATATTCTCAGAGTACGTCTGATAAGCAGATATGGCTGGTGAACACGTTGGACATAATAATACATACACTCTCATTGTTGTACAGCTGTTGCATGGCATAGTCTTCGCCTTCACGTACGTATGCAACTTACCCAACAATACGAAACTGGTTTAGCTTGCAAAAGGAAAATAATTCCTACTGACACTTTGTGACAATGTGAGTAGCCTACTTAAAACGAAAGTCCTGTTTAATTTCTATTTTCAGCCCGTTTGTATCTTTCCGCTGCATACTAACAAAAAGATTACCACGTGTTTCTACTTAAGTTATATTTTAACGTATAAAATATTCAGTTAATCACTTTAACAAATGTTACATGCTGAACAGAGGTTGGTGAAACCGAGCCAAGGACTTTTTTTTTGTGGCTACATGACACTGCTCCGAAAAATGTTATCTACAATGTATAGGTACTCATTAAATTCACAAGCAATGAATAGCACTAACGGCAAGTTAGTATCCTACAATTTTAGTTTCTGTACATTTGTTCTTACTGCATTCCCTCTGTGTTTCCTCACGATTAATGTGAACCCGACTCGTAGATAAAATGCCAACAATATCGCATGTGAGACGTCTTAAGACTACATAAGAGTTCAACTTGTCTAAATGCAGACGCAATTTTATAACACATGCGAAGTAGGCCTACGCATATCTTTAGCCCCGCATCGGCATATCATTTTGATACGATTAAATAACTATTCCGAAAACTATAACTTAATAACTCTGTATGAAAACTAGACGTTTCATGTGCTTGTAGAAAATCAACACGTACACAGCGCAGCTAGTTTTATTATCAGCTAGGCCTTAGGCCTGCGATATTTATGATCACAATTACGAAACATGTAAATAAATGTATGCAGTTCGTACCACATCACATTCGGAAAACAAACTTGCCACTAATAAACCACGGACACAAACCTTAAAATAATTTTCCACTTACAGTCAAGCAACACAGAATTTTCACAAAAATGAATCAATATTGTAAAATTCGACTTACCAAACTGTCCCATGAAAAAGAATAAAGCGTAGGTAATGTATCCATAGCATCAAAGACTAATAACAGATTCTACGGCAGTTCATTATTTATGCACAGTATCACGTCACTGACGCCCACAACTTACTATTATTAACGTACTATTAATAAAAGTTATTCTAAGTCAGCTACACGTCCATGCGACACCGAAAATCACTTTGTTTACCAGTCTGCAATGTACAAACACGTGCGCGATGCGAGCGGCCATCATTGTCAACGCGCTGACGTAACTGTCGCGCGCTTGCGCAGTAGATAGCAGGGCTATTCTGCTCATTGCACGGAACAGGTGTTGATAAAGGCGAGATTCCCGCGTCTCTCTACACCTATGGTAAAGACAGGGGGTAGAAAGGGGAGTGACAGCCGTGCGCTAGTCCGTGGGAGCACCGAGTCAGGTTTACACCATGGTAAAGGGCGGCTTACACAAACGAAATTACTTGAGAAAATTCCGTCCGCCTATAAAACTTAGCGCAAAGCAGTCGATCTCTTATAAAGAAAGGTTAGAAGTATACAGTGTGGTACATTACCTAAAATTTAATAAACTTAAGTACACAATAACTTTGTAAAAGTTTACTCAGTGCTACAGCACGAGAGCACGGCATTACGCACCGCCACTGTTTGAAAATATCATAAAAGTAATAAACAGTAATTACTAACTAGCAAAATCGAAACTGTAGAAAACAAAGTTATATGAAAACATATTAAAGTTTGACTCTTGTGCCTTAACAGGGAAATGCTGAACGTGAAAATTATGACAGCATCTCTCTGTTAAAAACCTTGCACTAATGTCCCCTGTACATGACGCCTGAAAGCATTAAATACTGTATTGGCCACTAAAATAATATACGAATTCAAGTATGTCTGACCTCTTCCAAAAATATTACTGCACCTTCTCCTGTTTATACCTTGCCCGGGCACCAAAAAAGTAACTAAAATAATAACGATGCCAGACTTCTACAAAGACACTGGCGAGCAAATTACCTCCATGCATCTCGGTTCGAACTCAGACAATACTTAAGCTCCACCTAAGATTCCCAATATTAACAGCATCCAAGGTTCTACGTCCTTGGTCACAAGGCTGTTAGGGTTTTAGATATTGGCTCATGATGCTAAAAAAAAGTAATACCTCATGAAATACAAATTAGTATATACTAAATAATAAAATTAAACAAAATATCTTACAAAGTTAAACTACATAATTATAGTAACAATGCTACCAAATCCTGCTACGGGCATTTCAAAAGTAACCCTAGTGAATTGACGGTAACACCTCCTACTAGAAATCTACACTTTTTTACACACAGAGAATTTTTACACAAATAAGTAAGATACAAATATAATATTGATTTTAGAAATACAAAAAATGTTCATATACATCAAATAAACCTTGCTAGAAGTTGGTAACAATTATATACTGCTTCATGGGCAGACAATTACTGCACCAAAATGTAACATACAAATAGAACGCTGACATAAAAAATACAGAAAATATTTTCGGTGCACATGTGTCTACCTTTCATTTCCAACAACTTCAGAACATTTTCTCCAAACCCAGGGTAAACAGCTATACCACCCAACCATCGGCGTAATGAGCGAACAGTAGGCAGGCATATCGTTTTTCTCAGAAACCTGTATGCAACAGGTGAACAATAATGAAGAGCTAGAGTAAAACCGTTGTCAGATTATGTGTACCTTAGACCCTTCAATTTTCTACATTTTAGTTTAAGCTGATGGAAAATAAAACCACTCTTTATCTTTGAAAACACTAGCCCAACCATTTATGTCTTCAATATTTGCTTGAGTGCTAGGAATTTCTGTTGTTTCTTTCAGTTTTTGGATTGTTTTCTTCAATTTTGAAATTCTGCTACGTGCCAACTTCAACTTCCTTACCTCAGCTTGCATTTGTATATAAATGGCCGTACTACTTCAATTCGGAAACCTCGTGTCTGGAAGTGGTCCTGAAATCAGAAGTGCAGTAGGATTACGATACTATACAGTACTTATACTACTATTTTCACAGCATCCAATTCTTAACGAGGCAACTAGTCACACTGATAAATTATAAGTCACTGACTACTTATTTTATACGGGATGTTGCAAAATTCTGTGTCAATATTCTGGGCAAACAATCCTCACGTGTAGAGGAACAAACAGTGATATGTGAACATAGGTCCTAAAACGCACAGTTTCTGCGTTACAGTTGACTATACATGATGTATGTTTGATAGCGCCGGCAGGATCATGTTGCTGTGTCACAGTTGTTCCTACTGTCTGTGAGTTAGTGGCGTAGTGTGTGGCATATGTTATGTACTGCTGTAATGATGCCCCACAGCAAAATAATCCTACCCGCACGCTATCAACCATACGCCATGTACTTGCCAACTGTAGTGCAGAAATTGTGCGTTTTTGGACCTACGTTCACATTACACTTTTTGTTCCTATACACATGATGATTGTTTCCTTAGAATATTGACATGGAATTTTGCAACATCCTGTTTAGTAACACAAAGCCATGTAACTTGCCAATTCTCTATTAAGTAATAATAATCCCTTCCTAGGATTGCAGAAACCAAAGTTTACAAATAACTAGAAAATTAAGACAAGAAAATAAACCATTTAGAAAGAAATGCACAAGCACTTACAAGGTTGTACTTGTGCATTTCAATCTGAATGATTTAGTCTCATTGCTTGTAAATAACTATCACGGAGGTTGGAGATTATTTTGATAGCAGGCAAACATGCACTACAAAGTGGATGTTTTGCTTTATTTGCCCATTATCTCAAGGCAAATCAGAAAAGTACTTCGAGCAAAAATATTTTCAACAAAAACTCAATTTTTGTCCTTTTTCTACATCCAACAGCATCCTTTTATTAATAAGTATAAAATCGAATGACAAATGTTAATTTGTAAACTACATTACTATCACATAACATATAACAACCAAAAAAATAAAGAATTACAGTTCATACTCATTATAATGAGACGTAAATAAACATACTAGCCTAGCTATGTTTTGCCTCACAGTAAAATAACTTGCATACTTGCTTCCTTTATACCTGCAGCAATGAACTAACTTAGTTGTAACCTTGAGCACACTTTCTATACCAGCAGGTTATTAAAATTTTTTTAACGCTGTGCACAATCAAAATTGAATGATAAAATTACAAAACTATAATTTTATTTTAATTATATTGACAGGTTAACATTTTTAAACAGTTCATTAAGTATCAAACTTTTAATAGGCCTACAGCATTTCTCCACAGCATGCAGGAGAAAAATATGATGATCATAGCTAGTTTTGTACAGCAATGAGCATACTTAAATTGTTTACAATATGGTAATGCACAACTTGTACTGATGTCTGATATTTCATTACACACTTTTTTTTGGAAATGTTTAGTTCCGGGACTATGCAATAAATATTACCTAATACTATGTCCCAATTAACACTATTTCTTAAATTTCAATTCATAACAACTTAAATTAGTTCAATAATAAGTTAACTTTAGGAATACCCAATTTAATATTAGTTGCTCCTGCATGATGATAGTGCTATAAATGATATATTTTATTATTTTAACAGTGACTTACTTACTGAATATACAAAGTTATTCACAAAAATTAGAAACTGTGCTACTCCGGCTGGAATAGGAACAAACCTGCCATAAGTTAGTGAAGGAACGTATCATTGTCTGTGTTGCTAAAAAAAATAATGTCTGTAACCTAACTTATAATTCTAACCACACCAAAAAATAACATAATTGTAAATTACCATTTACATGAAAGGGAGGATGGAGAGTGTTCAACCCTATATTGATATGCACTGCAAAAGTGGAATAACTTCTTAGTCAAATTATTATTGCACCCTAGAAAAAAAGAAATTTTGGCTTTTAAATACATATTATTAAACTATTTAACTGTCTAAAACCCTAAATGAGGTTATTACAAGAAAATTAATGTAAGGTAGATTTTTTGAAAACTATTTTTTATGTTAAACAACAAAACTACAACGAAAGATAACTTGGGTGATGCAATTAATATGTTCAATATTAACCCCTAATGACATACAGTAGGTGTCTTTATACTTTTGGAATAGTTACCCAAATATTACCTAGATACTCCTGTGTGATAAGAAAGTTATTGTATGTGGGAAAGGGGGGGTTGGGAACAAGAGAGAAAGGGGAGAGGGAATTGTAATATCACAGAAAATTTACCTGAATTTTCACAACTTTGTGATGGTAAATTTATTCTGTTTTGACATCTCAAGGGGCTTAGACTTTCCAACCGAGGCCAATTTTTTGGACTCCTCTTGCTTGCATTATAAATACGCAGACTTGGAACAACTGCTTTCTTTAACCTTCACAGGATTAACATAAAAATATTAACACACTAATGTTTTAACAAACATTTCAAGTTACAGCAGAGGAAAACAGTACAGAACCTGATTGGCTGTACATAACAGGAAATCAATGTTACAAAGCCCTATAGTTTAAGTGGTTAATCATGGAAAACAAATACCTTTAGGGTGGTATAATTTTAAAAGTACGTTCATTTATACTCTTCATAGGATCACTATTGTACGTTGCCATTGGCCAGCTGTTTTTCTCGAGGTACCCAAGTTTCCCCACTCTTCACATTCCGTCGCTTCTTACATTTCATTTTTCGCTGCATGACAGATGTCTACGGGCAGTGGGCTCACAGTTCAGCAGTCTGCCACTACTGGTGTGTTGTCCTGCCCTCGAGTGCCCTTTCAAATGATATGTATTTATTTAACACTATTTTACATAAAACACAATGTACAATATAAATTATAAACACATCCTAAATGAACTTCGCTCACTGTAATAAATTAGGCATAAACAATCACACTTTCAAAACCTTGCTAGCAACATTTACTACTTTGCCCAAGAAAAAGAGCGATTGGCTTTCATGAATTACCTACTATGTACACAGCCAAAAATTGTTTGGACTTAATTTATATTTATACTTGCTTTAGGCTCACTGTGTTAATGTGGTATTAATATCCATACTTAATTAGTTTTTTTTACAAATTTTAATCAGTTATTTTCATTTCATGATACCTTTTTCAACTATGACAACAGGCTACATAAGTACAGTAGGTGGGGACATGGAATGTATTGACAGAGGAGTTGGAAACTGTTATGACGATTGAAAAATTAGGGAAGGGTTTGATATCCCTAAGTGATGAGGTAGGATGAATCTGACCCCAGATGGTTGCAAAATAGTAACTGATATTATTTATCTATTTCATTAATTAGATTTACATAGGCCTACTGTATAGACTTATCCTAAACCATTGTGTGTGTCATACTGTGTACTGTATGGCTGGATGAAAATAAACACATACACAAACATGGGAAGTATGTTGTGTAGCATGTTCAACTCCAGCCATAGGCCCCAATACCTAAACTTGAATTTTAACCATAGTGATCAAATGGGATACACAAGGCAGGAATGTATTTGAGTTAAAAAAATCAAACAGTTTAAAGCCTAGACTACATCCATGATAACGTACCAATAGCGCAAAAGTTTAGAAGTTGAATGGGCATTAATCTACATAGGGAAGAACAGGACATGCACAAAAAAAAAAGAGAGAAAATGTTGTGTGCCGTGTTTTGTGCACTGCCAATTAACACACAAAACCATACTGAACTAAACTTTTGGTTCAAATATTATTATAGTTAGGCAGTGCAGGAAACACATGAGACATCCGAGTATCAGTACCTAGGAATAGTTCTGCATGAAAATATTGGGTGGAAAAGCCAAGTTCAGAGAGTGGTCACAAAGGGTAGGAAAGTGCTAGGAATGATGGGTAGGATATTAAGGGGAATCAGCTCGGAGGTAAAGGAGAGGCCTACAACATCATGGTCCGGCCTGTTCTTGAGTACGCTGCAGCTGAGTGGGACCCCCATGTTGAGGTGGAGGCGAAGGAACTGGAGAAGGTGCAAAGAAGGGTAGCCAGGTGGGCGAAGGATAAGTGGAGAAGGCAAGAACAGAACGGAGAGGATGAAAGTAATTTTAGGCCATCAGTGATGATGAGGGATATGGGATGGAACACACTGAATGATAGGAGAAGGTTGGAAAGACTGGTTAGTATGTATAAGATAGTGGGACGATGAAAGATGGAGTTCACAAGCTGAACATCTAGAAAAGAGTGGATATAAGGGTAGAGGCAACAACAGTAAAAAGATACAGCGGGTATTGTGGAAAATGGGGCAGGGATTACAGTCGATGCTGGCTAGAATGGTCAGCGAGTGGAATTTGGTGCGGGAGGAGGGGTGTCGTCGGAAGTGTGGGAAAGTTTAGGAAGGCTTTGGAGAGGATGTTGTAGGGGCATTTGGATGCTTGCCCAATAGGAAGACAAATAATAATAATTATTAAGTAGTAACCCACTACAGGCATACATGCAGGACTAACTGTAAACAAAACACTTACCCTTGGGGTTTATTTCTTGGATTTCTGAAGTCATCGTCCTTGAAATGGATTTCATACACTTTCAAATGTTTGAGACAAGCAGGACCTCTAGGTTTGACACTTTCATCTAGGTCAAATCTTTTTGTTTTGTGCACCCACTCTTCATAGCTAAAACAAATACAGATTATTTTTTATAACTTAATGAAAATATCAACACTTAGCAAAACAAATTAAATTTACCACACATAGATAAGCCAGGAACGAGTGCAGATTTTTGACAGTTCAGCTTGCGAGATACTGATTGGTGTACTGTTGGTCTCCAAGGATTTCTACTATTGTCAGAATTCTTTAAACTTTAATGGCCCTTGTAGCAAGTCAGCGCATAGTTTTAAAGAAATAATATTGGATATCGTATATGAAATGACATTTACAAGCTGTCATAAAAGTGCATTCGATCGTAGGTTACAATGCCCAGAAAACTAGTGACAGGACTTGTTATAATTTCACCCAAAAATGTACAGTTAGTACTGATTTACGCCTCGAAATTTAAGAAAAAGTCTACTGCATATAGTTGGCGTTAATTTCATCCTGATAATTTACTTTCAACATAAAAATGTATAGGAGAAACCACAACAAACTCAATGTACTTACATGTTAGACTTCGGAAAAGAAAAAAATGACTTGGCATCCTTCTGAACTCTTTAACTACTGCATCCATACATAGCGCAAAACCTTCCACGTGTGCCGTAAGCCGGATAATGTTGCGGATCCATCTCAATCAGAGTAATTAATATTTTTCCACAAAATAATTGCCGTCTTACCATGTAAACAAATTGGCCAAAGGCGAAGTTTTACAGCACTCTCCGACAGGAGCGCTGAACGCAGTTGTTTCCATTATGTCTGCCGAGTGTCCGGTATTCCTATTTATTGTATTTGCTTGCGGCGAACGTCTCGGCATCCTCCTAGGGCCGCCTTCCGTTATTCACTGATTTCACTGGCCAGTGTTTTCAGTAATGTCAGCTATAGTTCCGAAATTGC
This sequence comes from Medauroidea extradentata, assembly GCA_003012365.1. Taxonomy (NCBI): domain Eukaryota; kingdom Metazoa; phylum Arthropoda; class Insecta; order Phasmatodea; family Phasmatidae; genus Medauroidea; species Medauroidea extradentata. The sequence goes on from PNEQ01110025.1 coordinate 10,011, forward strand.
TGACTGCACTGATAGTCACTGATGGTCGGGTGATGACGATACCCTGTGCGAGGCTACATCAGTTTACTGAGATTACCGATTTTACTGGCGCTTCAGAGCATCAGTGTTGTCAGTAAACGAATATTTTTGGCGGAAATTCAAAAGTTGAAGTTATCTAACTATAGGACTAGTATTTTTTTTAATATATAAGGGCCAAAGAGGGTATCTATTAATTTATATACGTTTATTTAACGTCTATTTATAGTTACAGAAGCATTCGTCGTGCAGTTTGCAAAGACTAAATAATGTTTAGAGGTTGAATCATACCTTGTTTATGCATTTAAAAATAATGGATACAGCTTCCCAAACCTTAAATACACACAATGTATAAGCTGCATCGTGAAAAAACGAAGAAAACAGTATCAGTCGTAAGTCGTGCTAGATGTATCAATATGCTAAAAATATACCAACTTTATTATTAAAGTAAATACAATTTATACAACGAACAAAATAAACATGACAGTTTATAGCAAGAATGAAATCACAGATGCCAGAGATGTGGTTGCTAGGCAACGTACATTGCAGTAATGTTTACTGATTTAATGTTCCGATATTATCTATTTACTGACAGTGAAAATATTTTGCTGATTACTGACGCTGCTCCCTTATTGTTCACGGACACTGGTGAACTGTCAGTGATATCAGTGAAATCAGTGGCCTAGATATGTCACACGCGTGCAGCCAATGAGAGAACACAGGGGCCAGGGCCGAAGTGGCCTATATACCCAAAGAGTATGGAAGGGAGTATTTACCACAGAATAGGGAGGTTTATAAAATGCTATCTTCCACAGTGACAAATGAAGCTGAGCAAACGTTCGCTGCGCCCCTAGCGGAAGGGCCCCGAACTAATTCTCGGTTCCCGCCACTGCGCGGCAGTTTAAACAGTACTGTTTACATAATTATTTGTAAACAAAGTACGTTTTTACGACGATAAAAATTTTTTATTGCATAATTATTTCATAAATGATACATACGCACATAGTAACATAAGTAAGTAACTGTATATGCTATTTTTTGTTTACATTTCATTTAAATCATGCGAGATAACTTGGGGCAAATTTATAGACAGGCATTGAAATTGCTTAACTGACGTTTGCGAATTTGTACTAACCTGGCGTACAATTGTTATTTTTGATACTTACCTGAGTTTACATCGTCTTGTTGACATGTAGAGCCCACACAAATGCACGCACACACACCTACATTACCTACCTCTTCATAGTGTAGAGCTAAAATTGTAGGCATATGCGATTTATTTATTACTCAGACTGAAAATATAGAAATGCTCCAAACTTAACTTAGGACCACGGTCTATGAAGATAGAGGTCTTGACATGAAGGGATCACTTTCTCTTGCTGGAGAGCATACGCAGTGTCAAGACCTCTTCCTCTTAGACCGTGCTTAGGACCTTATCTTGGCCAGAAACTTACTTGAAGGGCTGTTACAAAACCTAACATTTAATCATCAGGCCATAAAATGTATCTTAGCAATAAGGGGGAAAAATTAACTCGTATCCATTAATTTAATTATAACACTTTTTTGTTAGCACGTTGCCGAAAACATCAAGGTTGTCACACAGAAAATGACATATTTTAACCCAAAAATCGTAAAATGTAAGGGAACAAAATTTGGCAGATTATGTCAGAAAATTTGTATCTTAGGTTCTACACATTTAACTGCACTACCCCTTCCCATTTTTATTAATGTAAATATAGGCAAGGATGCAGAAAAATTAATATTCGAAAGCATACTTTTTTGATCAGTAACTCCTAAGACTGCCTAGAATAGTTAAAATTTCATGAAATTTCTTTTCTGCTGTCTGTAAATGGCAGATTAATGGGATACAATGACCTAGACAATATAGAGTCTTTGAAAACTCATTGCCACATCCACCAGTGTTGTCCCAATGCACCTCAACTTTCTTAATACTTTAAACAATTCTTGTCGTACCCATTTATAATTTGAAATGTGACTTAGCGAATAATAAAACAAGATATTAAAAGCATCTAATGGTGTCTCCAGATTACAAAACACATTTTCATAGACTTATGTCACGTTAAAGAATTTGTAACTTCGAATGACGTAGCCTTGCTCATGTCCAGATAAATTTTCCCATCACAAATGAAATCTAAACATTTTGATGTGATAAGTATGAGATTCTGCTTAATTTACTTTGCATGGTAGCATTTGTAATGCCATCAATTAACGATTTGGTGCAAGTTCATCTGATCCTCGACGTTTCTGGCTGGTGGATACGATCTGAGTGCATCAATTTAACTAGACCCATTTAAGACTTTCCTGAACGGTCAGTGTAAACCTGATTGTACATTGTGAGTTCCAAAAAGGAAGGGGACACATGAGATGTTAAATCTGTAAAAACCTACCCACACTTTGCTTACTCCTGCTACTATTATTTTACGTTACCTTCTGTAAGACGTTAGCAGCTCTAGTTATGTAACACATATATTACTTTTACAGAAAATTAATGCAACATGTATAATGCAAACACAGTAGTCACTGCGGCTACACTAATCTCATTTCTAATTCAACAAATATTTTCAAGATTTCAAAAATATTTTTTAAAGAAGTAAATGGCCAACAGCTTAATAAGCCCATGCCAACAATGATGATAATATTCACAAGTTACCATAAATTCCTGAAAGCAAGGTGGGGAACATTAAGAAGATAACGCAGATGGCAGCTCAGCATGTTGCTTTTACTGATGTAAGTGACACATTTCACAACTTTTCTAAATAGGTATTACATAATGCAATTTTTTAAAGTCTAGTGAATTTTTGTGTTTTTTGAATCTCATATGGGTCTTTTTAATGCTGAATCTACAGATGTTTACGATAAATTTTTTATTGCAGGGCAGACATTTTGTCACTTATCACTTTAATTTTATTCAGCCATGGTAAACACAATAGGTCGTGCAACCATGGCAGACCTGAAGACATTTTACTTGGAAACCTATGCAAAAAATGTAGGTAATCGTTTATCAGAGCATATCATTCCCAAATCTGTTTTATGTTTACTTTGTTACTAGCATTTTCTAAGTAACATGTAAATAACATAGGCCTACAGTACTAATATTTTCAGAAATCACTCTTCTGCTCAGAATAAATTCATCCCACACTTAATTAAAAAAATAATAATAATTCGAGAACAAGCATGAAAATTCAAGCATTTTTCCATTTTTAACGACACACCAAAAGCAAAGAAAATTCAATTTTCTCGAATAAAATATAAACATTTCAACTCCTCTGGGGCATGACAATGGCAATATTTTATTGCAGTATTACCATTAAAGGGTAACGATAACCTGATCATTTCTTTCTGCCGTCCAGATAATATATTGTTAGTTACTTATTGTACTGTAATAAGTTCATAATCACACATCACGCACTCATGAAAAGAAATTCACTCCTAAAAGTCACAATAACTTTTATTGACAAAAAAAGTAACATACGGTACATACATTTAACAAGCATAATGGATATTAAAAATTTTAATTACAATTCATTTACAATTAATGCAAATCTAGAAATAAATTGTCACACCACAAATACAACATTGCTGCAATTAAAAATTAGTACACCCAAAAACTTCTTTATGAATCCTGTAGCAGTTTTCTTAAGTATTTAAAAAGTGCCCATGAATTAGGAACTACAATACAGCACCTGTAACCATGAACTGTAGTTATACATTTGTTCCTGAATAACATGTACACGTACAATATACCATCAACCTGACATCATATCCAACATTATTGGTCTCCGTAACAAATGTTAAAAAAACTAAAATTGAAAACTTTAAGAATGTTTCAACCAATCATCAAGTCAAGGTTATTAAAAATATGTTTATTGGCATTCAACAATAAATATTACAATAACATTTATTGGTAGGCTGCAGCAGAGTCCTTAAAAATGTAACGAAAATAGCTTAAAAACTTAAGAGCTGCAACACACTTGAAGCACGAGTCCAAATGACATGAAATGTCATAAGTGATGGATGTCCTCTCTATCCACCCTTCTCAGGCCATTTTCAATTTAAAAGAGTACTATGCATATTAAATGTGTGTGGACAGCGTTTAACTTCTGGTTTCATGTTTACAATGGTGAGTAATTTATATGCAAAATGATACTCACTACAGATGTAAAAAAGAATTATATTTTATCACCACAGTTACTTGACATTTGAAAAAATTATTCATGACAAAATCTTGGCAATATTGGACAAATGTTTCATTTAATAACTCCAAACAATTGTTAAAACCAAAATGGCACACTGCAGAGAGCACTAGCAAGTACACAGATATATGTTCTCGCTCAGTAGCACTCACGACGGACTGCAGGAATGAGGACATGAGAGATTCTTTTAGTGAATTGAGATACTAACTCACTCTTGCTCTGCAACAAATTTTTTTTTTCACAAGCTGTGATATTAGGGATAAAAGTTGATTTAAAATAAGTAATAAAGTAACACAATGTAAAAGGAGACAAAACTTACACAATACCTATGTTTGCATGTGCACATTGATAAATATTATAAATCATATTGTTGAGATCACCATTAAAAAATACATTAGTATTGTAGCACCTGGCCGAGGTAACTACATAAAAGAACTAAGTATTTATCTAATTTGCGAATAAAAGAATAAAATTTTAATATGCAAGTTTAATATCTCTAAAAGCAAGCGATACAAGCGGTGAATGTGACTCTACTTACGTTCACTTGGAGAAGCTGACCAAACTATCCCTATCAATAAACTTAATATGAACAGATTCATAACTAATCATGTAGAGTAGCGAGTCGGATAGCAGGACACACAGGAGTTCCTTCTCAGGCCACACGACGTATGAAGTCTCGTAGGTCTCCCTGCAGAATGATGGCGTCTTCAATATGGCTGCCTCCATATATACTGAGTTGGGTGTGGTGCTTGGAATAACTGGATCTCCCCCTCCACTCTCTGGGTGTTGGCAATAGTTACCAAGCGGACATACTCCTCTACACCCCTCGCCTCGACTTGGCCGCACGATACAGTGTTCTTTGTACCGAACTGAAATAACTGGTTTTTACTGACTTGGTCACGAGGCAGTACATGTTGAAACAAACAGGATGTGACCTCATGGAAATACTGGTCATGTGAGGGCTAGTCACGCAGCCAGATTCTGACAAACAACTCTATAATAACTTGTACCGGATATGTAACTACTGGTCAGCCTTGATAACATGTATGTGAGGTGAACAACTTTCTGATGCAATGTCTGAACTGTGTTCTGGGCACTACAACCGCCCTCTCCCTCCTAGACTAGGTCTCTCTAGTCCGAAGACCATCGGTTCGATGCTCGGAAAGTTCTTTGAAAATGCTAATTTGATCGGACTGTAGTAGATGCAAGTGCAATAACGTTCTGCGTCTCCTCCTGTGTTCGACGGGAAGTGACCGCTGGCGCGGCGATAGCGTCTGCTAACGGATGTGCTCTTTCCGGTCGCGCTGATATGGCTCGCTGCACGGCGCGCAACATCGTCTTGGTTTCTTGAAGCGTATGAATCTGTTCCACGCTCAAGAAATGTAAAATACATTCTACTAATGGACTGAACTCTACTTTACCTTTACGTTACGTTAAATTCATCAAAACTAAATTCAAATATTTCAAGAAATACGCGTTTCAGCTTTTCCTTAGTGAATTCACATAACTCAATCCAGAATACACTATTTGGAAATCTGAAACAAATCAATACATTTTAAACAATCAATACATGACATAATACACTTCAAACATTTCATAATATACACATAATAACATTTTAAATTCCCTTGTGATAAACATGATACAAAGTTCAATCTCTTTACTCTCTCGGTGGTTTCATTTTATAGCAAATGTCTTTGACGTGTGCAATTCTCTCTGTTGTAGTTTTATACTTCTCATGTAGTGTACATTGTGATTATTTGCTTTTACATGCTACTCTTTGATTTCATAAACCCTCTTAACATTAAACATTAAAATATTTACTCTTGTCATATACATATGCAAACAGTTTACAATTACCGGTACTTGAATATGTGAACAATAAACAACTTGAATATTTAACATATTATTAATTTGGTTATTAACTTGTTATTCCTTGAATATATATTTTATTAGATATATTATATATTTGGATTATTTAAACCTTTCATATGAACATATATATTTGTTACGTGAGTGATATTCACACTTTCTTTCCTTCTCGTTATCTTTTAGACTTTGTGATTTTCTCTTTTTATTTATTTATTTAACCATGCACTTTACTCTGCTTTTAAACACTTTCACACAACACTTATTGATGAGTTACTCCCTTATTCGTTGCTTCTGATGACTGCATTACGACTAAAACAAGTCGTAACAACGGACTGGTTACGGTTCGTTGCAACTGGAACACTGGATGCTGGAACGGGCTGCTGGGCTCTGCTCCGGTTCTCGGACAGCTCGATGTCCTCACGTCGACTCTCGGACGAGACATCATGGTCTGCCATCAGCCTGCATTGATTACCCTCCTTCCTCTGTAGACTTCTCATTACCAGGGATATTACCTGTCGTCTCAGACAGAATAGGACGAGTATGACGATTCCAAGACCCATAATTATAACTAAGGATGACATCTGTTTCCTTCCTTGTAGTTCTGCAATCTTATTACTTTTTAATTGTTTTACTTGTGACATCAAGTGTTTTAAATCAACTTTCGATCCATAATTAACATGACTTGTGTTTATTTGAAATTCTACTTCTGCTGTCTCAATCTCATTACTTTCTTCTACCGTTAACAATGACTTTACATCTGGCAACTTAACATCTTGGAAATTATATTTTACTTGAGTTACTTTATTACTATGTGG
>PNEQ01110026.1:0-16925 GCA_003012365.1 Medauroidea extradentata
TGCTGATGTGAGCCTACGTGCGAGCCTGAACCGACAAGAAATGTTTGAATTTCGCTCTTTTAGTGTATAATTTTTAATGTATAACTTAAGTAATTTATTCATTTGTTTGTATATTGTAAATATGACTTGTCCGATATCTTTGTGCAAAAATGTACACAAAAAAGATCTAAGGATGCAATAAACTATATCTATATATCTAGTAAACTTCGAGCAGAAGAAGAAAAATGTATGTGTAAATCAAGTACGACAGATGTTCAAAGTGTTGTGTCAACATCTGCATTCTCATCGGTGTATCAAGTGGTTTGTCATGAATGCGGAAAAAGGGTCCATATTCGCCGAAATTGTAAGCAGTTATCCAGGAGCAACTGCAGAAGTTCATCTCAACATGGTTACTACAAGGGATTCCAAGGGACAGATCATCGTGGACTGTATAAGCCAGAAAGATTTTCACCAGGGCTGAGCCGACAGTTTCAAGCAGTCTGCTCTCGAGCAGATAAGTATCACCAGGTCACAGAAAAGGGTGAGCCAAAAAGTAACTATGCTGACTTGGAAACTCGAGGTAAATGTGAAAATAGTAAGATACAAGTAGACACACTACTCACCACTATCTTCCTAACAGTCATATTCCAACTTGTTCCTCTACCCACTAATCTACCTTACGCTAGTTATTGAAAGTCAGATGTATTAAAACATTTACAGCAGGCTATGGTTTAGATTTGTATTTTCACACTGATAGGTACAACGTTAGTGTAACTTCACCGTATATGAAAAGTTGTCTGAAAGTACAATACACATTTAAGTAAACGGCGATGAAGAAGGTATTTTTTGAGAAAAGGTACGGGAATGGTTGGTTATTTTTATTAGTATTACTTTATTCTTGTTTTACACTGACCTCAAGATTTCTGAAATTGTTTGATTAATACAATATGAAGACACATAGTTTATGAATATGGCAGGTATAAGCTTTATAAAACTGTACACTGTAGTAGATTTCTAAAGTGTTGATAGACATTTGGTTTTCAAGTGGGAATATGTCTTTGACTGGCCAGTGTTCTCAATGATATAAGGCTCCAAAAATAAGTTGTGTACCATAGCTGCATGCATGTAAGATAAAACATATACAGTCGAGGAATTAACACTATTTCATATTTCAGTAACTGTGTAAATAAATAATGTCAAACTACATATTCATCAAATAATACAACTAGTGCTTAACAATAACCTAGCTTGTTTACGGGGCCTGTACATTGTAGGCTTGTAGAGCTGTGTGGGAATGTAAATTATTTTCTAATCAAACTACCAAATTAACATTACACAACAACCACAAATATTTATACTGTAGTGTTGTAAAACCTTAGACGGAGACAGTAGTAGGTAATTCTTAAAGTCTCTCTATTATTACTTTTGCATGGAAAAATTTATATACAGTACATGAAGAGCTACGACAGTTACAATATTTATTTTCAGTAAAAGCAGTTTGAATTTTAACTTTAAAAAATCCTAATAAAAACCCAGGAAAAACTCATAAAAATGTATATAAACAGTAGGCTAATTCTTCAAACTGTTTGTACATTCCATAATCACATAGACCTAACAATGAATAGGCCTACATTCTACATCCATATAGGCCTTTGTTAAGATTCTAACACAATAAAGTTTTTTAAGTTAATGTCTCAATGCAAGATTTCTCAAGGACAGCACAGTATTTGCGGTTATTATAGTTATACAAAATACTGTAAAATATAAGCCCTGATATTTTTAATGTAGCAACATTTTCATTTTTACAAAAACCTATGCAGAATAATAAACGAGCGTACAACATACAGGTCTCGCAAGCAGGTTAGGCTATAATGCACTAGTCAAATTATTTGACATTGACAATGTAGGCTTACGACATTATACATTGGCACATGTACAGAAACAAATTAAGTTTTCATACCTCAACTGTATACGATTTTTCCTTCATATTTGCATCCACAGGAAATGAAACACTTTGTTTTTGGAGCTATGTACCATGAATCATACATGGCTCGATATGCAGGCTTTTTAACCCTTTTAAACCAATTTTCTTTCGTTGCCGAAGAAATTCACTATAGTACACAGTTTTACGATGCTTCCACCTATCATTTTCACAAAATATAAGTATGTATAATGTATAAATATTTTTTTAAAAATTACTAAACCTTCGTCTTGTGTTTACTTTTATGGCAGCAAGTATAATGTAGAAGGATCTTCCATAGAACCATCCACATAACCTTCCATGGAAGTTATCTTTTCATGACTCGTGCAAGATTCCAACAAATCTTGTACAAGTCATTCCATCGTGGCAAACAGGGGTTTAGTCGAGGTCACTGTCTATGAAGGTAGAGGTCTTAACACTGAGGAATAAAATGTGACTCCCTTTTTGTCGCTGAGCGCTAGTAGTAACTTTGTGGAAGATTTGTCTTGTCTTGCATTTGGCTTAGCTTAAAATGTGAAGTTGTTATCGGAATTGCGTGTATCATAAAGAAGAAAAAAATTGAAATATAATTTTGTATTGAAACACATTTTCTCTCAACCATAAAATTCAGTTTTTTAATCTTTTACATGTAGACACACAATGCAACTATTCTAAATTTTTGTAGGGCAGGAAATAATAGATTTTGTTCGAATATGTTTACTAAAACTATAGTACATAGTTATTTTTTCAGATGACATACATAAACAGTTACACACATGCCAATGCATTTATGGACACAAAACATGTATCTACTATATCAACTTATCACGTTAACAAAATTTTTTATATAAATAATAGCGAAAATTGTAATGCTGTCAGATGTAAACAAGATAAATATTCCACCAAATTACTACTAGCGCTCGTCGACAAGAAGGGGGTCACTTTCTCTTGCTGGAGAGCATAGGCAGTGTCAAGACCTCTTCCTCTTAGACTGTGGTCGTGGTCTAGTTAATATATACCAAGGGGCGGGATTCATAGTCATGTCTCGAGACAATGGCTTGACCAAGACGATCTTATTTCTTAAGACAACACTTTTCAACTCTTAAATTTCATAGTCCACGAATAAGACGATCTTCGTCAAGACTGTGCGCTTCAAGACGAACTCGTTTGGCACTTCTTCCAGCTTGACGAAGCACGAACTTAAGAAGGCCGAGAGTACACGAACGATTCCGAACACTTTACGAACACCACGCCTCAGAATAAGGAAGGTACAACAGAAGTGACATTCCTCGATATTTCACGAACTCATCATTTCTTTGTTTACAGTCGGACACCATGTTTGCAGTGTGTTGTTTCTACAGCTGTTGATAGCCTGTTATATGTTTATTGCTGACTAATTGATTTTTTCAGTAAATTTAAAGCTTGGGAATATTAGATGATTTAGTTATTGACTGTTTAATTTATGTTTATCCTACGTATGGATATATAATCTACCTACTTTCTCTTTTCTATGTATATAATGCCATGGTTTTTTAAAATGGCGAAGAAGAAACCTTGTTGCACGACTTACTGTTCTTGATATGAATTGTTCCAATAATCGGAGAGAAGAAGATAAGAAGATTAATATTAATATTATTATAAATAACAAGTACTGAACATCTTATCACGAGTGCTCACATCATGTGATCCACGCATTATTACACAGCCATACAAATTTTATACGTGATTTGTCCAAATTCTTTCAGACAGACAAAATATTATCCTCTCGGCATTAACAAATGTACCTATCTTACTTACAAACACTTCATTAAAAAAAACAAGGCTCAAACTTCATAGTCGTTTACAACTGCATCTGGACACTAGTTACTTGAACAGTCGCGTGTAATTTATTAAAAATTATTTGTTGGTCGAACATTGCAAATATAAAACAGCCATCATTAATATAACAATTATAAACATTTCCGTAGTCAAATTTGTTAAATATCCTCAGTATTATCAGCAAAAACAATGCCAACTTAGCACTATACAGTACACATTGCTTACTTTTTAACGCACTTTGAATATGGCGAAGCATCTATAGCCAATCAGGGCACGAGTTCCCGCACATCAAAGGAACCGACTCTCTCTCTGTCGCTTCTGTTACAACTTATGACGTGTTGGCGGTGAAGGCAAAAGGGGTGAGAGCATCTTACTTACGCCCTGGAGGGTGCCGGCTACTACTGGTGACGGTCGTGGGTCTACCGCCTGTATGGCGAGTCCCCTCTGAATACTCCACGTCGAGATGTATGCTGTTGTGAGGCTGGAAAGCGGCTGGTTGTTAGGACTAGCTTCCGAAGGACCATGAAGTGGCCGTGGCCAAATAACTTACCTGCGTGAATAGGTTTCAACACTGATTTATTGCGTTATTATTGTCACACTGTATATCGCACGTACGTGCCTTAAGCGGTCCCCCATCTAAAGCCGGTGGGTAGCTAACTCGTTAATCGCGGATGCTAGTTACGCGACGGGGTAGTTGCGTTGGAAAGATAAACCTCTGGACGCAAGAGCTTGCAGGGATGGAGGTGGCTCTACTCCTGGACGATTTAATTAATGTTACGTTAATACAGTTCCTGAAAAACTAGATAAAATCACTGTTGCAGCTACATGATACGACAAGATACGGTGATGGTCCAGGAACCGCATACACGTGGCCGACCTCCTATACACCCGAGACAAGACTACCGAGCAATGGTCCCACTCCTGCTAGTAGCTGAGAGCGCCTGCCAAAACTATTCGCGTGGCCGCTATAAGCATGTTGTGTTCAAGCTGTATACATACAAAGACACTAAAATTTACATGAGACACAATTGAACCCTTGGAGATGTTAACATAATTGGGTTTGCTGAAATTGCATAAATAAACTTACATAGGGAAATTAATTTACTTGTGCCTTCCACTTATGTTGACTTGTTAAGCTGACTCTCTAAGTCCGAGCTGGTACTGTTTATTATACTAACACATGTAGAACACTTTGATATAACACATTAATCTCTATTCTTATTTTAAGTATAAAAAGTTGCCGGTGCGTTGCGCGGTTTTTGTAGTTGTTAGGTTGTCGGTCTGGGCCGCTCTCAGCGGTCCAACGTCGTTGAACAATTTTGAAGCACTTTACGTAATAAATTCGTTTGCCTTAGTTGTGGGTGCTCAATAATTTCTAAAAATTTGGAGACAGCCTCTCCATACTTACTTTGCCCTAGCAACTCCCGCACTGTCTGTTTCAAGCAGCATACGTTCCGGTATTTGCGCACGTCATGATCAGCGACAGCGTAATGCTTGTTGTTACGACCAATGTCCCTTGTTTAGCTGGCATTGGGAGGTGTTGTGGTGGTGTTACTTTGTTGTTTTACTTTAAATATTTGCACTTTCTTTTGTGTTTGTTTGCTAACCACGTGGCCATATTAACTTGAGCGCTCATTCGGTCCAGTCAGTACCGGGTGCATGCAGGGTGCCTTTCAAATACCGTGAGTCATCGTGAATACTGCCTGTGATGCTGGTGTGTGTTGACGAACGGTCGCAATGCACACGTGGGCTGTTGAGCACACGTCAAAAGCCCCCACTGGTGAGACCGTTCGTGGACACTGTCTCAAGCGCAACACGTTAACGCAAGTGGTTTGCGCCCAGCGCAGAAAACAGCGAGTGATATGTTGTTCTGTACTGGTCGCTATTATGTCCACTCTGTGCCGTATGGGTCGCTTCCTTGGTTGGGATGGCTCGTGACCTTGAGTGATGCATGTGCAACAGCTGCAGGACGGTGCGGTGTGGCATGCACGCTTAGAACGCCGAGGTAGCGTGCTGTTATCTCAGCCGTCATTCTCGCTGTGTGTTGTTTGTTTGGCTGGTGATGGCTCACGCGGTCGCAGTCGCGAAGCCACTCTGTGTTTTTCGACTCCAGGCGGTGTCGACCCAGTGTGCGCTTCACTTTGCTCTGCATATCCTTTGCTCGGCTCGTAATCCATTGTGGTATCAGTGGGCCTGGTGTCTGCTCCTGATGTACCTGATACAATATGTGATCACTTACGTTGCTAGGCGGTGCAGTGTTGTTTTTCCCTTTGTCGCCGATTCCTGGTGGCGGGTCATGCATCACTGTGTTCGGCAGGTCACTGTAACTTTGGGCGACTTGTTGCGGCGGTGTGTCTGCATCTACGGCTCCTTGGTGTGGCAGGGCGCGCCGTTGCTCTTCTATCCACACACACTGCTCTGTGTCTTCCTGTGCGTTGTGTACCTCTACACTCCGTGCATGGCGTATGTCGTCTCTGTGGACCTTCCGCGTGCGGCGTGAGCCCGCTTCCTTATGACGTAGGTGTATGCGCTCATCGCTTTTATCACTATATGGGGTCCGCTGCATTTTGGACCGAGCCCTGCACAAAAGTTTTTCGGTCCGGATGAAAGCAGGTAATCCTTCACGAACACTTGCTGACCGACCCTGAGCTGGTTTGGTGGTCGCATCATTACGGGTACCCACGTCGCAATATAGTTATCTTAATTCTCGCGTGCTATGTGTATGTCGCCATCTTGTCTCTCTCGGTGCTGTTCTCCGGTTTCTGGGTTTATTGCCTTACCGCCCTGTGAACAGTTAAATTCGCCCGGGAGTGGTAGGTCACGACCTTGGAGTAGCGCAGCTGTGGAGTACCCAGTGGCCTCGTTTATTCTGCGCCGTATGGTGAATAGCGCCTGGGGCAGATGTTCGGCCCATTTGCTATGATCTTGGCTGTTGCGTATGTGGAGGCGGAGTTGTATTTTTTATATCTTGATTTCGCCGTTCGGTCGGGTTCGCCCTGGGATGAAACACCAGCGTGGTGTGCGCTGTTACGTCCTAATTGGTACACATGTCTCGCCATTTCTTACCACTGAATTGGGTACCATTATCTGACAACAGGACTCGCGGGTAACCCCATCTGGGGAAAAATTCGTTTTCCAGTACTGCTGCAATGTTCTTGATCCGGGCGTTATTTACAGTGTATGTCTCCGGCCATCTTGAAAACAGGTCCGTTTTTACCACAATGAATTTTTGCCTCGCGAAGTAGTGGGGTTTGGCCCCATAATATCCAAGGCTACCATGTCGAAGGGTTCAGTTGGTACCCTGGCTTGTTGCTGCCGACTGCCACCTGTGCGCCTGGCCTTGAATTGGTTGCATGGCAGGCATTTACGGACATATTCTCCCGCTTGGCACACTAGACCGTGCCAGTGGAAATATTGCAGGACGTTCCGCATGGTTTGTTTACCGCCTGGGTGTCAGGCATGTTGACTGCTGTCCATGGACGCAAGGACTCTTGTCCTCTCCGTGGAGGGAACATACACTTTCCACTTCTCGCTGCATGCGCAAGTGTTGTGTAGCCATACTAAACACCGGTTGTCAGTGCATAATGTGAAGCGTCGGTACTCGAAGTAAGGCCTGTACCACTTGAATGCCCACACTACCGCGAGACACTCTCACTCGTTGACGTATCGTTTTTCTACTGGGCCAAATTTTGCACTGCTATTGTCTATAATGTGCCATTCCCTGTTCTCGCCTAGTTGAAACAGCACTTCTCCGATTCCTCGTTCACTGGCGTCTGTTTGTACGTATGTAGATTTGTTGGGCTCGTGGCGTGCTAGCGCCGGAAATTGTCTGAAACTGGCCTTGACGTCCTCGAAGCTTTTCGCCGCCTCTGGTGTCCAGCTGAACTTTTCCTGGGTGACAGGAGTACAGTGAGGGGCGCTGTTATTATTGCGAACTCTGGAATGTATTCCCTCAACCCATTTATTAGGCCAAAGAATTTGCGGACTTGTTTGTGGGTGCGTAGTGAGGTGTATTCTTCAATGATTCGGAGTTGTTTCTGGACGGGATTGTTTCCGTCTGCATTTATTACGTGGCCGAAACATTTTATTTGCGTTTTGCCAATGTGGCATTTATGGTTGGCGCACACTAGACCGTTGATTGCGAGACTTTCCAATACTAGTGACAAGTGGTGTATGAGCTCTTCCCATGCCTGTAACCAGACTACTACGTCGTCGAGATACGCAACTACGCAGTCTCTAATTAGTCTGTCTTGCACACGGACCATCATTGCCTGGAAGGTTGACGGAGCACATTTCAACCCGAAGCGCATTACGCAGAATTGGTATCACGACCTGTCTGGGTCGGTAAATGCCGTCTTGTGACGGTGTTCTGGTTTTACTGGCACTTGCCAGTAACCACTGCGCAGGTCCAAAGATGTCATAATTTTTGCTTTACCCCACATTTTGAGAGCGGGTTTAACATTTATGTATGGTGGCGCTGCGGGTTTCGTGTCTAAATTTAGCAGTCTCAGATTCACACAAAATCTCCAAGTGCTGTCTTTATTAGGAGCTTAGGTTATGGCGGAATTGTATCGGCTGTCGGAGAGTTCAATTACCCCATTGGCGAGCATCTCTGTTATCTGTTGTTTAATTATTTTTGCCTGTGTTTGCAAATATTCCCGCGGGGGTGTGAACAGTGGTCTGTCGTGTTCCGTTTCTATGGCGTGTTCCATGATGTTGGTGTGCTTAAATGGGTCCACGCTCGCGAAAACGTATCTGCACTCGTGCAAGAGCTTCTGCATGGCTGCGTGGTATTGAGGTGGTACGCAGTGGTCAATATCATCTAGGTTTACTGTTGTTGTTACTTTTTGTGTGTGGGGTTCAATGTTATACACAATTCTGCGTTCCTTTAGCCCAAAGTGAATTCGCCTGGCGGCTGTTTCCACAATTGTGTTTTGTTCAGTTAACCATTTCAATCCCAAGAGAGCATCTTCCCTTAACTTGCTTACTACATATGCCAATGTTTGCATCTCAATGTCACGTATTTTGACTGTGATGTTGGTCTGTCCCATTACTTCACCACTGGAGACAGTGGTGGCAAGTTGCACTGTTTGTTTACACTGGTTCAGATTTCAGGTGTCTACAAGATATGGGCGGACAAAATTGTGTGTAGCAGCGGTTTCAACAAGAGTATAACACATTTTACCATTGATAGAAATTGGAATGTGGATTAAGTTACAGTTCTGGGCGCTGTTGATGCTGAGTTGGTGGAGTATTATCTGCTGTGGCCTCCAGTTCGTGTCGATTGTTATGGTACTCGGGCGGAGGGCGATGTTAGACCGTCCTAATCCTGCTCCCCGTTTCCCGCCTGCAGTGGCCTTGCTCCACCTCCCACTGGGCACTCCGGTGTGTTTGGACACTTACTGTACCAATGGTACATCTGTTGTCCTGGGCAGTACCTGCACGGATACGGTGGTTTCTGTGTTTTGTCCCACTGTCTTCTCTCATCGTGTTGCACTTTCTTGACATAGATAATTTTCACCGGCGGTTGCGTAGTTTTGTGCACGTGAATCGGCCGTGTCCGGTCTCCCTTGTCACTATCGCCCCCTGCTGCATAGCTGCTGCTGTGGGAATGTGAGTTAGTGTAGCTCGAGCTGGCCCGTGCCAAGTCGTCATATGACATACTGTCTATGACCATTATAGATCGCATGAAGTCCTCTTTACTACTGTGTATCAAGGGTACAAATCCCCTGCGAAATACTGGCAACACTGTAGAAGCTACAAACTCGAGCACTTCTGTTGTTGACATACCACGATGGTACTGTTTGATCAAGTTAAATTTTCGCATAGCAAACGCGGTGAATAACTCGCCTCGCTGCTGTGTTTGAAGCACTGAGCGGCTACGCGCTAGTAAAGATAAAAACGTGCTGGCGAATCGCAGCTGAAACGCAGTGAGAAACTTGTCCCATTTCGTACCGTAATGCGTCACTGACTTGAACCAATGTCTTGTGTCGCCTGACAGTTGGTTTCCTACACAACTAGGCCACTCATCTTCGCACACGCCATACCGGTGCATTTTGGTTGCATAGTCCTCTATTGAACCCTTGTAGGTCTTCTGTTATTGCCCCTGGAAAGTTCGGTAATGATTTTAACCTGTTTGGTATTTTTGGTGTTTGAGCTTCTGGTCCTGCGCACACGCTTATTGGTGACGTGGGTGTTAACACTAAGGGTGTCCCCAGGTGCAGTTCGGGTTGTGTGTTCTGTCCTAATATTTGCGCAAGGACGTGGCTTCGTCGCGTGCACTCATGGCATTTAAATCCAGTGTCTTTCGGTGTTGGCCACTCCTTCCGCGGTACGCACCGCTGATGTGCTTGGTATCCACACATCTCACACTTCCATACATCAGCCCCTGCTACGTAACACACTGACTGTTGACAGCGTATAGGTTGCAGCTCGTTCCCGCTCAATAGGTCGTGGATGTCTTGTTTGGCCACTGGTTCACATCTCGCGCAAGTGAATAGTCTATTCTGCATGCTTCCTGCTTCATGTGGTGTTACGCAGTGTGCATAATATTGGCTCCTGCATGTCCTGCAGTTGAGTGTTGTCGGTCCGTTCCCGTCACACCATAGGAAATTACGTCACTGTTGTCGCACTGTCATTGATGGTTGCATTTGTGGCGGATATTTACCTGCATTGCACTGACATGGTCTAGGTTAGCAGAGGGTTTCGGAATCCGGGGCTATCACGTGGTCGCATACAGTCCAACAAAGTTATGAGTTTATCACGAGTGATGTTTGTGCGACGGATGTCCTGTGTGCGCGGTTTACGCGTTCAATTGCCTCCCGGAGGGATACATTCCCTTCTTTGCTGTCACATTGGCAAATTGACCCCGCTCGTCCGAATTCACCAATGTTTTTCTTGCCGACCGGCCTGACGTAGGCATGGCACAGTGTAGCTGCTAGTCCTCCCGAAGTTTGCATTTTTTTGTTGTGCTAGCCTCGCACCTAGGTATCGGATTTTCCACGTTCGTGGCAGACTCCTTGATCGCCCGGCCGATGGGGTGTTGTTTACCGGTCCGAGGACAGTTGGGGGAGGAAAGTGTTGCGCGTCCTGTCTCCCGTCTGACGTCATGCTTGTGGTATGTGTGCAGCCCGCCTGTCTCGCTGTGCTGTCTCGCTTTTCGCCCACGTTTGCACACACACTGTCTCTTTCCTGTACTGTACATTCACTGTTGTTTATCCCTATAGTTTTTTTTCACTGTCCCGTCACTGACTTGTACACTGTGAAAAGTTTATTTAGAATTTCACTGGACAGTCCAAACACCTTCACATACCTGATGTTACTGGCGATGTGTTGATATCACGTCGATGTTGACACACGTTGCAGGGCGCCACTTGACGTGTTGATGGTGAGGGCAAAGGGGTTGAGAGCATCGTACTTACGCCCGGGAGGGTGCCGGCTGCTGCTGGTGACGGTCGTGGTTCTACCGCCCGTGTGGCGAGTCCCCTCTGTATCCTCCACGTCAAGATGTGTGTTGTTGTGAGGCTGGAATGTGGCTGGTTGGTAGGACCAGCTCCCGAAAGACCATGAAGTGGCCGTGGCCATATAACTTACCTGCATGAATAGGTTTCACCACTGGTTTATTGCATTAGTACCTACAAAGTAAGGTTTATAAACATTCTACATCTGTTACAAGTAACTAATTTACAAATAAAAGGGGCAAAGTAACTAACAATACAAAATTACTTATATTCATTTAAACATACACAAACCCTGCTTGTACAGCACTTAGGGCCGATTGCAGAGTCAGCCGAAAAAGTTATCACACTACACTCATACTCCACTTACAATTGAGGGAATTCTGAGGGGAAAACTGGAGTGCACTCATTTGCATTGCACAGTTGCGAGTAGAGTATGAGTGTAGATGTTGCCAATCAAGGTGAGGGGAAAATATTTTCTTCACAGATTACTATCTTCTAAACAGCCTGTTTGTCTCTATTTGGCATCATGTACGTAAATATTGAAGACGTTTATAAAATCCAAACGATGCTCATAAGTATTTGTTTGCTGAACAAAAGGATTTGTTGTGTAAAATATTGTAGTGAAATGCTGTTACTGGTTAGGTATACCAAAACATAAAATATAAGTTTCTTTATGCATAGGGTCGCTATTTTTATCCATAGAGTATTATATCATTGCACCTATAATAATCTCAGACCAGGGTGTCTATTCATTAACTTTCCTTAGTTACAGCCAGTAACTTTAAGTTATGGATCGCTTAATACCATTACGTGAGCGGGGGTCGTGAGTAGAAGTTCTTTTGCCCGGTGCGCCAGCCCATTAAGAGAAAATGGGCACTCTGAGAACAGAGACTCTAAATTACGAGGCCACATGGCCGATGGCCGTGGATTTGCAAGAAAACACTCCCCACTCGTCCGTCGGTATAGTTACTTATGTAGGGGAATCTTATGGTGCTCCCCACACCAGTAGCACTAGGATAGAAAGACATACACAAAATACACCCTACAAGTCTTGCATTGGAGTGCAGGTTGGAGTGTCCTGCGCCCTGATGGCGGTGAAGCGGCAAGCAATAAGTACGCAACTGTTCTGGTAGAAACGTATTTATTACAGAAAATCACCGTTATCCAATAATGGCACACACTGATGGCACGGTAAAAGGACCTGGTCCTGAGCCCGACCGGTGGGCGACGCTGTCAACAAAAATCACCACGCGGGTGTGAAATTGAATTAAATAACGCCCCTGGGCGGTGAGTTGCATGGTTGAGAGGTTCGCCTCCGGGCCAGCAAAGTTAAGAAAAGGTTCTGAGTAAATTTACGACTATGAACATAGTAATGATAGAATGCAAATTTCTGAAGGGCCTGGAGCGACGCGTACATCGACCGTCTCGATCCGCCACGTAATGCCAACTGGTGAGTTCTTCCTGCGTTGATGGCGCCATCCAGCGAAAGCACGGGAAGCATTCGCCGAACACATAAAACACACAATTACAAAAATGGGTTAAGGCCCAAAACACTAATAATAACGAACCTTGAAGATTAGCATCCCAAATTTGTTTAAAGGGAAGTCTGCTAAAAATTCACATAACTCTTAGTTTTGATTTACAAGACACTAAAGGAAATCGACACTGAAGAATTACATAGGATTAATAATTAGACACACCAAACAACACTGATATTAATTGGTTAATTATTATGTGAAAATGTTTGATGGAGAAAAGGCGAAGATGTTCGTGTGGTTAAATTGGCTCCGCGGGCGAGCCCAACTTGCCGCAAGGGGCAGGGGTGTTTCTACGGGAATTGAGGTTAAGAACGAAAAGTCATTACAGATAAATTACACCCATTAAACACAATTACCCCTGGCCTCTAAATGCTTCTGCCTATCGGTGGTGTGGTCCCCCTTGACGGGGATAGCACGGGAGTGCTAAAACAAGGTGTGTGTTTACAAGGTGGATTTACTTACGTTCCCGTCAAGAAGGCACTTTCATACCAATAAACGGCAGTCCTGAGAGGCCGATGCACATACTGGCTACACTCGACATCGTGGGGAGCAGCGTCTAGGCGCTGCTACCTCGTGCGCGCACGTGGTCGGGTGTGTTCCCATATGCAGTGGCGGTATGGCCGCCCTGGCCCGTTCTGCATCAGGTGGCGTGATGCGTACGACGGGCACAGAGTGAGGGAGTTGAGGAACGACCCGCGTCAACCACTTACCTTAATTTGCGATTCACTAAGCACTTTCCTTAACAAATTCTGCTGACTTTAATTTTACGGGCATGTTACTTGGCAACACCGTATCACTGCCATCATATTACTGCTCACTGCCACTGGGATCATTGATAGTACATGCAGGTATTGCCTCGGTGTGGCAGTGAATTATTCCGCACCAAAACAGTTCTTTTGGTTTTTATTTCTGTAATATATATAACGATGTTTGTGTTGGGATATGTACAGTGTTATGTAGTAAAAACATATTTTTGCCGCATAGAGTGTAGTACTTTTAAAGAAGGTTATTCATGCGTGCTGTTTGCCGAATAACTTAATATGTTCTCGTTTTTATTTTGTGTCTTATAATACTAAGAAACCTATACTTTCCTTACAAATGGTCAAAACATTCCTTTCGTGTACAGATTTGTAGGTAGGTCTTGTTATGTACTGCAAGAATGAATGTCAAGTTTTCATGTCTCGTTTGAATGGGCAAATTTCCAGTAGTTGCTTATACAGTTTTGGTATTTTGTGTTAATATTTTTCGTTGGTTAATAATTAAGGTAGCAATTTCTCCTATAACAGATATTGATAATGGAAATATGTGTTGAGTAGAATTACATGTGTTTTATTAGTTAGCAACCTGAAAATAAATTCGTAATGGTCTGGTAAATTGCATAATTCAAATATTAAGACTATACAAATTTAATGGGAATGTCTACATTAAGTTAATTATTACTGAAATGCAACAAACTCGAAAAATAATTGCCAATCTCATCATAACGAATGAAACCATTTAAAATTAGAAACCACAATGCAATACATCACATGTCTACCGTTAAGTCATTCCTTCAGGTTTTCGATATTGTATACCAACATGAGCTCTTAAATAATTTCATGTTGTAACATGTTTTCAATGTCGAAAAGAACCTACTGCACCAATGTAGGCCTGAACACAGAATAATTAAGCATTTTTATACTTGAAATAAATATTTTATATTGTCCTATGACCATAATGTACATGCAGTACCAAGAAAGAACAGTATTGAGTAGTAATATAAATTCTGTGCAAGAAAGAATTATGTTCCACTTGCATATTTTTGTTTTGTTGAAATATGAAAATATATGAGCTATATTTTTTTGCAAGAATTGTACACATTCTACCACCATTGTATTTTGAATATTTTACTATTGAAAATTGACAACAGCAGTTTCTATATCATACTATAAATAAAAAGAAAAGTCTCTTGACAACATTATCCTGAATGTTCTCT
The DNA here is from genome assembly GCA_003012365.1 of Medauroidea extradentata. Taxonomy (NCBI): domain Eukaryota; kingdom Metazoa; phylum Arthropoda; class Insecta; order Phasmatodea; family Phasmatidae; genus Medauroidea; species Medauroidea extradentata. Next base: position 14,731 of record PNEQ01110026.1, read on the forward strand.
AAGGTCCCGTGACTATACTTGCAGGACAAAAAATAAACTAAAATGTGATGATGTATTCCCTCCTCCTTTCCCGCACTTTTTTACTTTACTGTCGAACTATTTGGCATTATTCTATTTAAGTAAATTTTAATAAAATGTATTTATTTGAACATTCAGCACCTTCAAGGTTCTGAAGCAAAGGAGTGGTAAGGGTGACACTGACATCCTTACCTGGTCTGACATTGCAAATACCTGTAAAGTATAGACTGTGAAATGTTCGTCGTCACATTTACTAGAACTGTAGGTGTTGACCCTGCCACTGATAAAAACTACCTGCTTCAGAGTTCACGTTAGAATACTTGTATAATGTCTTGTAAATTTGAGTACTAGATTGTGAGATAATTTTGCGGAAATGTTATTTGTTGCTGTGTTAGGCAGCTTGGAACTTGTATTTTAATGTGTATGTTCCTTAAAAGTAATTAACAACCTTCCTCTGAAATGTGTTTTAAATAAACAATACAGTGGGGACACTCACAATAGATAAGCAAAATAATCTGTATTTCTAACCCGTTGCAAAAATGTTCCAACGTCCAATTAGACAAGCTGCTAAAATTTAAATGACTACTTGCTCTCCCTGTAACAACATAAATTTCCACATTACATAAAACTGCATCAGTTATCACACTTCAATATCATGACCATTGACAGAAGCGTACTTACTGTTAACGTATGAGTGTGTACATGTGTCTACATTTTGCACAAGTCTTTACCTACCTAATGCATGTGTAGTGACAATGGAGTTATAGAGTTTGTCATAAATACAAATTACGAATTACATAATAATACGTAGGTAGTGCTTAACATAAGGACAATATGGCCTTCTGAGACATGCTCAGATGAACAGGAAATGGGACAGGAATCTGTTGATTTCTATCCCAGCACGTTTGTCAAGTGTTGTAGGAAAATCAGTGGCCATACTAGGGATCAAACCCAAATCCTTCAGAATATATGTTAATTGTTTTACCACTGCACTAATTTGCTTTGTGGCATGTTCAATTCGTAAAGCGACAAAAATATTGTGATGGTTTTACAGAAACTATTTTGTTTGAACAGTTTATTCTTTAATATTTTACAATTTAGAATGCTGAAACTTCCTAGGCCTTTATATGCATCCTCTGGTACAGAATATATAATAATGTATAAATAATTTGAAAAGAGTGTTGGTAATTAAAAATATATGACAGTTACATTTATTTAAATAATATTCTTTCCTACAGTATTTTGCAATTGGCTGAACATTACTGCTACATGATTACATATAAAGAAACTGTTTCCATTCAAGTTGCTAGCATGGGAAATTTTAAACTATCTTGTTTGTTGTACAAATATAGTATTTTGTGAGTTGTATTGTGATATTACATAATTATTATACAAACAACATGTTTGTATCAATAAAAATTCTTGTTAATGAGAATTTTTTAGTTAGTATGTCAACCAAATAGTATTTAACTTATTTGAGGTTCTACATGTCCTCGGATAGCTTCACATTCTCGGTAGAGGTACACTTGGGGAAAGGGTAATTGAATCAACCAGGGCCTGTATTGAGGAATCATACCCTGGAGTGAATTACAAAAACCTTGAAAAACTGAACTCAGTATCCTTCAGAATGTGATGTGAAAGTCCACAACTGCTCCAACTCACTTTTTACTGCACCACCAATACAGTAGGGTCAGCTAGGGTGATTATTGTGAACATGTTTCATTTTTGTTGTGTAGCCAGCAGCATTGAACCTCTGCTGCAGCAATGTGCATGTGCCCCTCAAGGCGCTCAATGTTGGGTAGAGTAGAGTACTGAAGGAAGTTAACCCCGAAGTAATGCAAAATGCATCCTAACACCATGGTTAGACCCAGTGGCGTCTCGTCAGGGTAAGCAAGGCAAGCAGTGCTTGCCCAGGCAGCTTCCTGACAATTCTCTGATTATAATAAATATTTAATTGTAACCTTGCCTCTACTAGAAGCTAACTATGACTCGTGCAGATAGATGTATCTTTTACGAATTCCGCTCGGATTACAACACTGTCAATTGGAAGATAAGAACTAGTAAACAAGCAAAGCAAGCTGTTGAAAAGCGCTTCCAATATCGCTTCTAGGGGATAGAGTTGCAGCGATAGTATTCGGGTGAATGAAGGGGTTGGAGGGGTGGCCGGGCGGAAGGAA
>PNEQ01110029.1:0-15049 GCA_003012365.1 Medauroidea extradentata
GAAATGCACTAAATGAACAGATTCATATGCAGTTTCAAAACAAAACTGTTAAATTCACATTTATCACCCTAATTTAAGAAAAATTAACTAAAACTAACAATATGCTAACTCTATTATTAGCACACCACAACATGTGGTAACCTTGAAACATGTAATTATTCACTAAAGTAGTAGAGGTGAGGTGCCCATCCACCTTACAGTCTGAACCACCGTAGTTACTGATAATGGTGCCTGACAGCAGGTGAGCCGAGCGACCACTCAACACAAAATAAAAATTAACACAATTTTTAGGATAGTCATTTCCGTCAGCGGTTACAAGGTCACAATTTGTTGAGCGCTGACGAAGGTGACATGAGGAGAGTACGTAGCCGCGGCAGAATGCGAGAGTGGCGAAATCAACAGTAGATACGAGAGGCAACATGCAGGCCAATGTCCTCGCGTGAACATCAGGAAATACTCCTCCAGAAACATAGCCTTGTCGCAGTGGTGCGAGGTGAGTGTTCCGAATACTACGACAGCCCCTTCCTCAGCTTTGTGTATTATTACTGAGGGTGACACTAGAAATATGTTGTTCGGGTGCTCCTTGACACTAATGTGAAAGCATGTTGTAATGAAATGTGAGGCATATATGAGCAAGTGCCTAGTGGGCAGTACTAGAACAAAAGAACTGTGTGGTGCGCTTATCCAAACATATGAGCATTCTATCATGTCTGAGAACCACGTCGCCGTACAGACACGTTTTGTTTGAAGAACTCCAGAAGTGCTATACTTGTTGTTACGCCCAGGTGACCTTGTCCTGTTCTTGCTAACCACGTGACATAATCTGCACAATCGATCCACACATGCAACATGTTTCCGTATAATGCAGGCACAGTTCTCCATCAGTAACACAACTGGTCATCTTGAGACTAACACTAATGTTACGTGTACGTAGGGCAGTGTTCACAGTAATGTTGAGCATCAGAATACAATGTAAGCTACTCAAGTGTCATATTGTGCAGCTTGCCAGGAGAATGTAAAGGCACAATGCTGACTTGTCAGGAAGCTAGACTGTACACAGAGCCAGTAGTATAGAGAGAGTCGAGAACTGCCACTCATCACACACACACACACACACACGCACGCTCAGTTGTTCATGTGTGAAACACATACAACATACAGTACACTATAGTAGCTCTAGAGCTCGATGCACTGCTGCGAGAACTTGTTACAGTTTGCTCTCTACACCAGGCATGTCAAACTCACTTGGACTGCGGATCTCTTTCTGAAGCACGTAACTTTCAAATCTGCTGTTATGTGAAAACTATACAGATAAAGTAATGTTCATGCAAGGGTACATAATTCCTATGAAACAAACACTGCCTCATTGAAATGCAAGACGGTGAGGACTTTACAGACAGATTACCCTCAATGTCCCAGTGAGGAAGAAACCAAAGACTGCTGCAAACTACTCTATGTCTACATAATGTTTATATTAGTGGTTATTGAAGCCTCTCCTGATTCAACGTTACATCCACCATGCAAGAGACCGCTACCACAAGCCTGAAACAAACAAGCACGTTATTCATCTACACTTACTTCCACCACACAACAATATTTCTCGCCACTAGCCACAGTTGTGTCACATCAATGAACATACAGTACAGTACAGTACAATACAGTCGGTAGCGGCCGGTGTATAAGCCCACGAGTGCTTATCTACATTCACTTCTATGAGTTTTGTAGAGCCAACAGCATTTTAACGTTCATTTCACCAATCATAAATGCATAATGTTTCCACTCTGCAAAGCAACAATGTTGCAAGTAGCTATGGATCAATACCTCTTCATTCTCAATATTCAATTCCAATTTGTTACGATAATATTCTCACAATACTTAATAATTTAACTGATATCATATTAAACTTCAATCGAGCTCTAAGGTATTTACAATAACATTTAGACAGAAATGTACAAGTACTGTCAGTATTGTACCAGCAGGTGAATGAACAAAACACTGATAGACGACACAATGTTTCACATGGTTGGGTGGTCCTACAACGTCACAATAAAATATGTCGCTTATCTGTATTTTGTGTTCATTTACCCGCAAGTGCAGTACTAGACTACACGTACAATACTATCTTAATGTTGTTGTAATCAATCGCCTAGCAGCCTTATCCCAACTTTATCTTTGATTACTTAAGAAGTGAATTCTAAGTATGTAACAAAGCATAGAAATAAAACCTACGAACCATAAAACGGCTCTATTATGACCCCACACGGTTCCCGAAAATGGAGTTGTAACAAAGAGATGGTCGTAATAGAGGAGTTTTGCTGTAAAAACAGACCTTATTGGTTACACAGCCTACATTGGAACCTTTACCCATTATTTTCCAAGGGAATGACTAAACATTTAATTTTAGATTTTTTTTCACAAAACTAATTTGGACTATTATTAAAGTACTAAGCAATTAAAACAAATTGATGCATAGCACAATGTAAAAAAATATTAAATACATATTCAATAGCTAAAATGATACTATGTACTTTGATTGGAATGCTTTGAAATTCCAACCAATAGGATAAGGCCTTCCCTGATTGGCCGACACTATAGTCAATGAGAAGTGACCTGCTCTGATTGGCCTTTCCGACAGCCAATCAAGAGAGGTCTTCAGCAAACCCATCGGCTCATAATGTGAGTTGGCCTTTCCATTGAGGCTTGCCGCTGATTATAATTGATGGACAGCAGGCAGAACGGGCTAGCTGACCGTAACCTTGACTCTACTAACAATAACCAAATGAGAGAACAAAAATCCCTACAGAGATTCGTATCTCGTGATGAGGCTTATGCCAGTGATGACAAACTGACAAATGGAGCTCAGTTAAAACTAAACTCTGACAATACCTGTTACAATACCACGACAGTGACACGAGTCTTTATTCACTGAGCCAAACTGGTGAGGAGATGTTTTGTGGTTTAAAATATAAATAAATTTCATTAATAGAGAATATGCATAATGTACGTATATTTATGACATTTATTCATACACATTATCAGATAAATGTTGAAGGAAATAAAATACAATAAGCCCTCGATTAACATCAGGGTTAGGTTCCTGAAAACAGCAAAGTAAATTGAAACAACAAATGAAGTCAGACCAGCCGCCCACAGCAAACATTAGTTGGTCGACCAGTTGCACACGTGCCACTGCATCATGCGAGTTTATCAGACATGAACAGTGAAATAACAGCGCAGAAAACAAGTATAACTACTTGCCATGTCTGGCATAGTTGTTTTAACAAACTGTACATTAAACAATAAAAAAATTTAACAAACTGTGAAATGCTATAGCGCTTACAGGTCGGAAGTGACTTAACAATACACAGAGGAGAGTTTGGTCTTAAAATATACGCCACAAAACATAGAATTACATCATGTAATACTGTTTGATGTAAACAGCCTTCTCGACTACATTGAAATGTTGAGGATAACAAGGCACGTGTTCTATTCTTTCTTAAAATAACTAAATTTTAACATAAATTTGACCATTTCGAAGATATATCATTAAGTACATTTTTCTTTCTAGTGTAAAATTGTTTTATACAAATTTGAACTTTGACATACCAATAAAAAAAAACTATGAAAGATAAAAAATGTTTCATTACTATAAAAAATAGTCTACATAACAAACTATATCTCACACTAATAAAAAAATTATTACAACAATAAAAAATTTGGGTGAACCACCCTCTTAATCGAAAATGGCGCAAAGCAATATGATGTAAATCGAGGACTTGATGTAAAATACAAAGAGTAATTTCATATATTTTAAAGTCGGAAGAGGCATGAAATACATGTGACAGATGCAATAAATGACGAATAGTTTGCAATAAACTAAACCTACAATTAAAGTTAACGAGTACAACACTGAAACGTGTTTATTTAAGAATGGTATTGGTAGTTGCCTGGAAATGAGATAATGGATTGTTACTAACCTCTTCCAGTGACACAAGTAGAATTCTCTTGTAGGAAATACTTCTTAGTGAATTAAAAAAATGAAGTTTATATAAACAATTTAAGGCTGTTTTAAGTTACAAAACTTTCTTTGATGAATCATTTAGTGAGACAGTGAATGAACTTCCATGATATAACTTACCAGCCGCTACTGAGAACAGTAGAGTACTGCACCAACTGATTACTGAAGTATCATATATCATGAAGCATCTACTCTGACACTACAGATGCACACGAAACACTTGTCCCAGGCAACAGACACTAGAAGACAGGAATGCTGAGAGACAGTGAACAAAGTAATACAGGTCATTACAAACACCACAACTAACACGGGACAATCAAAGAAACTAGACACACACACACACACACACACACACACACACACACACACACACACACACTACTAGTCTAGTAGGAACTACATATTCTGTGTCCACAATCACTGCTCCACACTTACCACAAACATCGAGCTAGTTCGCGCTGCTTGAGAGAGTTGCAGCCATCTTGGAACTGCAGGAACATACTGCAGGTTTCACTTTGCCAGTCCAACACAGAAGATACTCTACTACGTACCTGGTAGCTTCAAGGTTCCCCGTCTTCTTATCCCATCTCAAACAAAACCTGTTTCCAGCCATATGCCTTGGCTCTACAGACAACCAGTCTCGGACCAATCTATCCTCACTCGCAGGAGTTTGCTGCCTCTTGCTGAGGTCTGATACACTGGCCCACACACAACTACAACCTCAATAGAAACAATAACACCCAGGATACCAGCAAGCCAAATTAACAGTCTACATATTGTACGAAATATACAGGTTTTTCTTCAGCAATACAGAGATACAGCAATCATACAAAATATATTTGTTAAGATAGTGAGCAAACATTTTGTCACTCTAGTACAATATCTACCCTAGTTACCAAAACTGTCTTGGGAAGCAGTTTCTCTCATTTTCCAGTTTGACTTCTACAAATCAACATTTTTTCAATCAGCTTTTTAACAGTTTTGCGTAGCACACATTGTGAAGAGGTGGATGAAGACTTCCAGGCCAGCCACAGACTAGACAGAGTGGTCAGATAGGAGTAAAGTCAGTTCACTCTGCAATGCTGGCCCGACACATTGTCAGCCCGCCAGGTCCCAGTATTGATGACATATGATGAGACACAATACTATGTAGGCCTTGCAGGAAGATAACAGTCAGCAACCAACATGCGCTAGTTCCCAGGTGCAGTGTACAGAGCACACTCTGCCTCCACGGACACTCGCAACTATGGACTGAGACACACTGTGCTACTGTCAGCCGCGAATACTGACAGCCCAAGAAACAACACAGCTCACCAACTACATGTTACACTAACAATCAACAAAGAAACATTCATCAATTACCTACAAATTTATTTGCAATTTATACAAGTACTGTACTTTACACAATACACTGTTTATAACCACTACACGCATTTTCATAGCCTTACCCATCATTCTGATTAGTCAATGTCTGCGCTAACATATAAAACAACATGCTACAAAATGTTTACAAAACTTGTTATTTAAAGACGTTGATATGATAACGTGCAGGTGAGAAAGAGGGGACAGTTGTCGCTCATGTTCGTACGTAAGTGTGGAACAGTGCTAGGACATGCGCTACAACAAGCAGCTAAGCAGAGCCGGTCACACGAACCAGGTGAGGCTACCCGCACACCGTCTCGACGCTGCTCCTACCATGCTGCGGCAACAAGAGAGAGAGAGAGAGAGTAGTGAATGCAGTCCGGCACGCTGCGGGGTTTACCTCGGCCGGGGCTTCTCCCCGACACGGTTGCTGCCTAGACGCTCCCTGAAGGGTGAACTACCTGCCATACTGCTCTGCAATCACAACACAATAACATGGCTGTACAGTTGCTCTAGCTACACCTGTTGCACCACACAGCTGGCCAATAACAAAACACTTGTGTTCCAGTATATTGTCCTGCCTCGTTTCACCCACTTGTACAATACTGTGCACACACACATTACTTGCTAGAGTACTAACACATCTGTGTGTCTGCCAGTAAAACTAACTACAGGACTGCTACAAGATAACTGCTGTGTAATGTATACACTACAAGAGATAGTGCTTACTACTGCTGAAATAACAATTATGCATACAACAATTTGTAGAACCTAACAAATGGTGTGGCATTGAGTTCAATATTTATCCTCAATTAAAAGAAAAAATGATTAAGTTCTTTATAAGGTGTGTTCCACATATTTAAGTTAACTAATGGTATAGACACAGTATAAATTTGCAGTCACATATCAACTATCAAGAATTCCTTAATGTTTCACTAACTTACAAATCATACAACAGATAGTACTATATCCTTCGAAATACATGTGTCTGAGCTTGCCTACTACATTATATTCACCACAAAGAAGAAATAGTAACATACTTATAGGCACATAAATAACAATTTAATGTGAGCTGCAATTGTACGTCATTACATTCCCAAGACCAACTGAAACTGTGTATTGTGCATATTTATTGTCACTACTGTAGTTTTTTTTTTTTTTCGGAAAAAAAAAAAAGAGAGATAGATAGTTCATACTACACAAAAATTTTATAGGATAGTAACAAATATGAAAAACAAATAAAACTTCAGCTAGACAATATTATAACTTAGGAAATATGTACTCTAAAAATTATTTCATAAATCTGAAAAATACCTTGACGTTAAAAAAATTTTACACAAAGAGAAATGTTTAAATGCATGCAAAGAAGGCTTAGGCTGCTAGGTTAACCAATTAAATAAGTAGGCAGAGGTGAGGTACTCATAGTTCTTGATAGTGCCACACACACAATATAAGAACACGCGCTGTTGCGTGAGTGCGCGGTTGCGTGCCGTTACGCTGATTAAATATTTGAAACTAAAATATGATTTTCGTATGAACCTCTGCTATGACTAACAGGTCTAGGTAACAGAAAATGTAGCATTACAAGAATTTAAATGTTTCACTTTCAGGCTGATAGACAAAGTTGTAAGCAAAGTGGGGAATACTTTAATTTGTATGTTTGTCTCAGCAGCTTTTCACAAAATATTTCTGAACAAAATCTTATTCTTAACATTGTAAAATAATGTACTGTACTATTCTTTGAACACAGTTTCTGTATGGCAATAGTTTATGACTACAACACTTCTCGTGTATTACAGTATTGATGATTATAGTTCCACAAGAAACTAACGACCACACCACAGACAAATAATACAAGCAGCTAACCAAAGAAAGCAATAACATATAGTTTATACAACTGCATACAGTACAACATGAATGTGAATATATACAACACTGTATTACTGATATATACATAGTACTTACCTGCAATACAAAATATTTAGAAAACATATCACTTTCTACAGTACACAAGAGGTGAGCCAAGCAAAGTGGCTGTAAACACCTTTAGCACATTTAGTAACAAAATATGCACAGTGTGAACGTAAAAAATTGGTAAATATTTGTCACAGTTCATGCAGGCATAGTTGGCAGTGATGTTTGCAACGCACAGAACACAAGGCATACAGAACTGCTGTTGTGCAGATCATAATACTTGCCACTGTCGGTAAAACCAAGTAAGCACTTTACTGCCCAGTGGCAGGGAAACAAACACTTTAATGATATACAGAGTAAACGTGCTTCAAGGAAGCGTGCCACGTCAACAGATCGTTCACAACTGTACGGAGTAAGTTATTAAAATACACCTTTATTCTTGCCACAACTGCTGGTGAGTGTTTGATGGACTTTTGGGATACGACATTGTCGCCATTGCTTTCCCAATGAATTTATTTTAAAAAATATTTCTTTAAAAAAATATACATATATTTTATTAATACTCACAGACCCGTTAAAATACAAATGACACAACAGCCACAGAAACACAGGTAGATGTTTGTGAATGTAGTACAATATAACATGGCCAGAGAGTGTGAGATTCAAGGATAATTTACACACACTGCTAGCCCCATTCACTTTCGAGAGTACTCTTCATAACCAGTCCTCACCAACTAAACTATTTTTTGGAAGTCGCTTCACTAGTGCAAAGAATGAATACTGCGCAATTAACTTTTACGATGAGTGTGATTTTGAAGCCTTAAGATGTAGTACTGTATAGTAAAAATATTCTTTCAAGAACAAAATATGGTAATATGTATTTCAATAACCCACATTGTAATTCTGTGCTACGACTACAGCCAACAAGAGTTGACACATTACTTAATGTCGAAGTACGATAGTGAAGATTACAACCTCGGTTTATAAACGTAGAGTAGTTAGTTATCTCCACTAGAGTACCTGCGAGAGGAAAATGGTGCTGGCACTATGTCGACGAGATATCAACGTTGGAGCCAATGGTTTGGAGCTTTGGGGCGGGGAAGGCGCAGGACTCTGGAACAACATGCAACATTCCTTCCGCTAGGCACATGCAGCTAACATGCTAACAGTTAGTGCTCACCAGGCTGCTGTTACCACTCATCCCGTCCATACCCGCTACTTACCTTACATCACTACCTTCTTTGAAACTCTCCCGCCATACACACACATTCTGCCAGCTGCTACAAGCTTCAATTACATGGAAATATTCCGAGGAAAACACTGTAAGTTTACAAAGCATTCCCGTCATAACATCTGACAGTAACAAAAGGAACGTATGCGTGAAATGCTTTTACGAGTGTGAGCCAAACTTTCATTGGTGAACCAGACAGCGAGTGAGTTTTCAAAAAAGTCTGATAGTTACATCAATTCTATATTACGTTCTAAAATTAAAAACTAATTCTAATAAATTCTAATATCTCCACATTCTAAAATACATAAACATTACCTCATGCAAACAAACCAAATACATATTTGCAAGTAATACAAATAACAAGCAAACAAGTAATACATTTAGTTATGCTACATTTGACATGTCTCGGTCGTAAAGCAAGGAAGGAACACAATTACATTGCCCTACGCGCTCTCATGCATATGTTATTTAAATGATGAACCAAAGCTTCAGTCAAATAAATAACAATTTTTCGAACTACAATACAACACATGCATAAACAACACTCGTTATTACCTTACAGACATATTTCTACAAAAAAATTCAAAAACTCAACTTGACGTGGACCAAAGACATACAACACACTGAAAACACAATGATGCCTTCAAATTTACAGGCTGCTAGCTATGTGACATATTGCTAACAACTTCCCAAACATCACAAAGCCAACGTTCTTACCGATTGAAATTTGCGTAGAACTGCAGAGTCATAAGCACATACGGTCAACACTTGTTTACACAATTTTTAATGGAATTGGCACATACTGTGTTAATATATAACAGATCCACCACTTGAAGAAAATAAGTCATTTCTTTGAGACGGTAGTGTATTCTGGTTGTATTGTAGTTTGCGTGGCTACAGTATAGAGGATATTGTTGTATCAGGTTTGTGGTGCATACTGTCAAGTCTTGACCTCAGAGGCATGTTTGCCAGGTGCAGCTCATTAACATTAAATCATTTATTATCAAACGTATTAAGCCTATTTAAGTAGTTTATTTTTGCCAACTATAAGGGCTCAAATATTATGTTCTAAAAAAAATATGGCTTGAAATCTGTATTCAGACATAGATTGAAGAGCCCATTATTGCACACATAAAGTAGTAAATATAAAACATGTTTCCTGACACAGTACTGTACATACAATCTGCATGTCAGATAGGCAGCTGTCAAAGGCTTGGGGCAGAGTTTCTACATTTTTAGTGATGACTATTTTTTAAAACAAAAATGGGAGGCAATATTGTAAAATCACTCGTTACTTTGTTACAAACTGGTTTGACTACATACTCTAATTGTGCCAAAAAAATACAGCAAGATGCCGGCTGATCAATTGACAATTAATTAACGAAATTTTACACTACCTGAAATATTATCTAAAATCTTTATGCCTTTTTCCTTGGAAAACTACATTTAATAGTAAATACAATTTGAATCAAAGTTACAGAGCAGTTTTACGATATCAGCTCTTGTTTGGGTTTAAAAAATAAGTCACTCTAAAGCCGAGGGGCCCAAGCATTTAAGGCTGCTGTCTATCCTCAGACAAATATATGCATATTTCACTAACTTTTATAACACTAAACTAAGTAACGAGCGATGACTAAACTTTGGTAGTCGTATCTCTTTATGCCATTAATCATTACCCAGGAATAGGAATTTGTAGGTACTAATAAACAAACAATTTCTTATCAAATTTGTTATTTTCTGATTGACTGATTTATTTATTTGTTTCAAATTCTGATACCCGGCAAAAGGTTTATGGCATGTAGAGGTACGACTACCAATGATACGCCGTTGTCAGTTGCTTAGATTAGTATTAAAAAAGTTAGTGAAATATCTGTTTTTCTGGGGTTAGACAGCAGCCTAAGGGGCCTGACCATCATACTAGAAACTATTTTCTGTTGTTGAGACGCGGGAGCAAGTAAGCAATTAGGCCCGCGCTGGCTAGCAAATTAACAATGGTATCACCTCTGCTCGTGTCACACAGAGCTTTAGACTGCTTCCAGTTCGAAATTTAAGAAGAAAAACATAGGAAGTGTCGGACCAATTTGTTCTGGAAAATATCTGTGTAAGGCATTAAGATAAGTAATTTGCTTAGTCACAAACATGAACAATGTGACTAGGCTTGTTCAATAACTAATTATGTTATAGAAAATATAAGTACGGTAGTTATAGTTTTGGATCGACGTGGATGTGAAAACTTGAAACAAGCCTTTACGCTTTATTCTAATTATTTGTTTTTGGTAATTATTATGCTAAATTATGAGGTCGCGATAATGAATAAATGGTAGGAGGGTGACTTTTCGTAAACACCTGTATCGAAGGAAAGTTTCCTAGAAGATACCTACCAGTGAAACTGCCTCTCAGGAGTAGACTATATCGACATTCTTCTATCGCCTCGGCACAAACATGACAGACAATATAACAGATATAATGACAACCTACAGTTGACAACATAACACAAGTTAGTCCACTCAGTCGAGCTTCTACCTGCCAAGACAGGACTCACTGTACATGCAAGGCCACCATCAATACGCTGTCACCACCTACCCAACACACCACCCTGGAAGACTGGATCCAGTCTCTCGCTTCCTCGCCTCAACCTGACACAATGAGCAATAAAACTCACTGGCATAACTCCCATAGTGTATTTTATATTTTTATTGACGTTATTATTATGCTTGATTCTGTGCAACATCCCAAACAATAAATTAAACTTTTATCGTGACATAAACATAAATAAAATTCAATACACAGCACTGAGCCTCGGCTGATCCCTGGCTCCTATCAACTCCCCCCCCCCCCCCTTGGTTCTCGACGGCCCTGATAGTGGGCCAACAAAAACAAAGACCATTAAAATAAAGTTTGTATAGTAAAGTGTATAAATATCTAATTTTGTTTACAATCTGTCCAATAATTCTTGAAGCATGGGTATTAGGAAGACTGTAATCACGTCACAAAATCTTTGAAATTGGGGTATGTACATTACTGAACACAGCAAAAAACAAACAACATTGAAGTCACATTAGCATAGTTCTAAATGTGTACTAAGTTTGATACAATTTTGGAAAATTGTTCCTCAGATTTTTCATATGATAAAAAAAAAACTGAAAGGGCCTACATTTATTAAAATTGAATAATATTCTACGAACAAAATACATGAAACTCAAGTCGTTTTACTAAATACTACATATGTAACAATTTCGTTGAAATTCCAGAAATGGTTCTGTAGATATATTGTAAGATGATAACACTACTTTCCAACAGCTGCAATTTTGAAAATACAGTATGTACACAATATATAAAGGTCAAGTCAGCTTACTAACGCATGTATTTATACTCTATGTATGTCCACAATTTGAAGAAATTTGGTTCACTGGTTCAAAAGTTTTTAGGGATGAAGGCACACCCACACATGCATACACACACAGAAATGATGATCTCGTAAGAGACTATTATAAGATGCTCCAATAAAGATAACTACAGGAAATTTAACATTAGTAAGTTGTATGTAGAACATGCAGAGTTATTTTAAAACACCATCTCAAAATATTAACAATAATATAACTACAGACATTCCTAGTACGTGGAAAGCATTTACATAAAACATATATGAAGCATTACACGCACAAACACATGTACTCAAAATAACGTATCAGCTTGGAAAATTACACTCGGTAAGAAAATTTGTGTCGCTGCAAGGAAGTCAAATATAAATTTGAAGAATACTGTAGACATCAACTGCTAGTGACACATCTCAACTTTGAATTACTGTAATTTGTAAATAGAAACACAAGTAGGTACATACGTACATATTTCAGTCTGTCCTGGGAGGACAGCTACAGTAAGGTCCACTACTTATTGTTCAACACTTGCATCTTCATCTTAAACACCAAGATCCTCAGTCTTCCTTTTGAGGAGTCATCTTAACTGTTTTAAACCTATGAGCAGGAGTGTTGTAAACGGGGGGGGGGGGGGGGGGGGGGGGGGGGGGGGGGGGGGGGGGGGGGGGAGGGGGGATGTACTCCCCCCCCCAAAAAAAAAAATTTCGTAGTTTTTAAGATTTTTTAAGATTAAGATTTCCTTCAGTTGTATATTAAATATTTTGATGCAGAAACTCTTTAAATAGCAGCATTTTGCACCTTAAAATATAAAATTTCCCGGTGGAGGACTCCAACACACCCTTTTATTACGTAGGTTATATGTACACTTTCTCTACCAGTGACGTCCCCCCCAAAAATCAAATGCTTATGATGCCAATGCCTATGAGCTTAAACAGACCTTATTAAAAGAAGTAACTACCGTATTTACTCGCATACAGGTTGCCATCGCATATTGGTCGCACCCATATTTTGATGTCTTGAATTTGGTATTTAAGATTCTCCCCCATATAGGTCGTACTTTAATTTAATGACAGCAACTGAGACGCGAACGGCCGGCGCGCAGCAGACGAACGAGTTAACAAGTACAATAAATGGAACAGCGGTAAACAAAATGGAACAACCTGCTTTCAAGTGGCGTGTGGTCCAGGTTTCACCATATAGGTGCTTATCATTGGTCCGACCTTGAACGGCATGTCCTGAATGGCCACGTGGGAGGAAGGAATTCGAACGTGCTGAAGATGCTGTGATGCCATTGTTTTATCTAGTTCAGTTGTGCTAAGGTAGTCAAGTGATAGCAGAGTGAGAAATTTTTTTTGTTAGGTGATTTGCGTGATGGGAAAGCATAATTCATATTCGACCGCATTCAAGCTGCAAGTGACAAGTCTTGCAAGGGGCATCTCTGTCGCCTGTACGGGGAGCGGATGGCCAGCGGAACGCAAGAGGTGACGAAAGGCGGGAAACTGAAAAGACTATCATTGCTCATGGTGTGTGAATGGATCAAGAGGAGTTGGGCTCTCATCATGCCCGATATAATTGTGAGGAGTTTCAAGAAAACTGGAATCTCCCGCGCGATAGACGGTACTGAAGACGATGTGATCTAGGAACAAGACGGTGACTCCGATGACTCCGACAACAACGTTGACGACCCAGCTGAGTCTATAGCGTCTGAGTCTCACTCAGATAACGAGTAGGTAAACACTTGGTGAGTGTTCAGACTGTATTATTTTGACTGTAATACTGTGATAATCCTGTAAATAATTACATATTTCACATTGATTTTGTGCAATTATGCTTTAATTTTTTTTTTTGTGTTTGATTTATTGTTATAAAAATTTTCATAGTTAATTTACTATGTGTACACTGTAAATAAATTTGCCTATACAGTATGAACTTCTTTACCAGTAGTTTCTCATTTTCAAGCAATTTTGCAAAAAAAAAAATTCCTCAAAGACATTTAAAAAAGTTTTTCTTCTCTAATAGGTTGCACCTCATTTTCCCCCCATCAAATTTGGTAAAATTGCCGCGACCTATATGCGAGTGAATACGGTACTTAAATTATATCTGCAAATTTCTACTACTGTTCATTCCAGCGATGTCGAGGAGAAGTTGCTAAGTTCAACTGGCGATCAAACACTACGTGCAACTGTGAGAATTATAGTGTATCCTAGACTTTTGCTTTGCAAGTGAAACTGCAATATGCTATAATGCACATTGAAAAAATACTTTAAAAAACTATTTTAACAAGTCCCCCCCGCTTACCCATGATCTGCACATTGCAATAATTTAAAATATATTTTTTATTTGACTGAAAACTTTAAGAAGGCATCATCATTAAACTTTACTTCTTACTAAGCAGCAAATTTAATTTAGATGTCCTTCATAGTTATGTAATTTTACTTTATCTCCTGAAATCATTAAAAATAACAATAAAAATACAATTGCATATGACCTAGCTGTCAAGTCTGACCTTCGTAAATAATAATTTCTTTAGTTCTTGTTAATAAAAAGCTCGGTAATGAAGTGTGTGAAACTTTGCGTCTCGACAGGTACATACATAGTATGTACAACAGCTATAGTAGCAGTTACTTAACAACCAAAACATACTGGACTGTACAGTACTACACAGTTATGAGATGTACACATGAGAGGTGCCTGATATGTGACGTCACCTACCCTAGGTAATGAAGTGTGTGAAACTTTGCATCTCGACAGGTACATACATAGAGTGTACAACAGCTATAGTAGCAGTTACTTAACAACCCAAACGTACTGGACTGTACCGTACTACACAGTTATGAGATGTACACATGAGAGGTGCCTGATATGTGACGTCACCTACCCTAGGTAATGAAGTGTGTGAAACTTTGCGTCTCGACAGGTACATACATAGAGTGTACTACAGCTATAGCAGCAGTTACTTAACAACCCAAACATACTGGACTGTACCGTACTACACAGTTATGAGATGTACACATGAGAGGTGCCTGATATGTGACGTCACCTACCCTAGGTAATGAAGTGTGTGAAACTTTGCGTCTCGACAGGTACATACATAGAGTGTACAACAGCTATAGTAGCAGTTACTTAACAACCCAAACATACTGGACT
>PNEQ01110030.1:0-15047 GCA_003012365.1 Medauroidea extradentata
AATTTCCACACGTAGAAGAAAGATTAGTTGCATACATAACTGCATTACGACAGTTTGGATATGCCGTTTCTACTGACATGTGTCAATTGGAGGCCTTGAAAATTGCCCGAGAATTGGGTGTAAATCCTGAGTTCAAGGCTAGCAAGAACTGGATTTACCGATTCTACAGACGGAATGGCTTATCTGTGCGACGGAAAACAACTGTTTGCCAGCGACTTCCCGATGCCTATAATGACAAGTTGGTTCAGTACCAACGTCACGCTATTCGCTTGCGGCAGAAGCACTCGTACCTACAGAGGCAAATGGGAAATGCCGATCAGACCCCCATCTATTTTGAAATGCCGTCTGACACAACAGTTGAGGCACGTGGCTCAAAATTTGCGCAAGTAAGAACAGGTGGCAATGAAAAGCAGCGGTGTATCGTCATGCTTACAATGCTAGCGGACGGGAAGAAGCTTCCTCCTTTTGTGATTTTCAAGCGTAAATTGATACCGTGTGTGTGGGAACGCCGGCCAGGAGCCCTACTGTGACAAAAAAGTATGTGCTGGTTCTGGACAGTTATCGTGGCCACCTGACTGATAATGTTAAAAAACGTCTACAGGAAGGAAACACCGACCAGGTAATAATCCCGGGTGGCATGACCTTGATTCTCCAGCCCCTAGATGTGTGCATAAACCGGCCGTTTAAAGCACATTTAAAAAGGTGTTATACGGAATGGATGGCAAGTGTGAAGCACACCTACACTCCCACAGGCAGACTGCAGGAACCGTCTCTTGCGCAGCTTTGTGGGTGGATAAAGACAGCGTGGGCTCTAATCCCAGAAGATCTTGTTCTTAAAAGTTTCCGCAAATGCTGCATTAGTAATACGCTCGACGGAAGTGAAGATGATAATGTTTGGGAGAGTGACGCAGTTTCCGAGGACGGTCCTGACGAAATAGACAGGGACAGCAGCAATGACGACGGTGGTACCTAATGATGACGATGACGTACCAGTTTAAAGACTTTTTTTTTAATTTATACCAAAGACTTTATATTTTTTTTCCCGACTTTTCATCTACAGAATCCATTTGTACATAGCTGTATTTATTGTGAGTGATGCATGCAGGGCTAAGCTTTTTTATTCACTGAAAACGTCTCGTGAAGTGGTGATACACGTGGAAAGTTTATATTGCTTTTGTGCTGCGACTGTACCAGTTGACCTTGACAACTTCCGCTCGCCTACTCACGTGTCCGAGCGCGCCCACATACACACAGACACTGGCATGCAGCACTTGCCACTTGGAAGCAAAAAAGCACACATCAACCTCTCGTTGCGGAAAACTCAGTTCCGTGCATTAACATCCGCCCCATTTATGAGGCACTGATTTATTTTAAAGAAGTGGCTGTTATATACAAATAAATATAGTAGGTGAACATAATTTTTGTTTGTTTGATTGTTTTGCCCCATAATAAAATTTTTCTTACCGAAAAAATTTATTTTTTGAAAAAAATTTTTTCCCCCAAATTTGTCATTGAAAAAAAGGGGTGCGCGGGGTACATGGGCGAATACGGTATATTAACATAATAAGAGCATTATTAAATATTTATTCATCTTATTGGAATATTTACTTTTCCAGTTATAACATATTTCTGTTTGGTTCACACATTTTTTACCGAGACTGACAATTGTATTCATAAATATGAGATGTAAAATTATTTGCACAAATATAAAATAAGTTAACTAAATCAACAACAACAACAACCAAAATTGTATCAAAAAATTAAGAAAAGTATTACAAATGTAATAACATACTACAAACAGAAGTATAATAAATACTGTATTATAATACAGTAGGCACATAAACTGCTACTTTTGCATTTGCGTTCTAGAAAGAATTTGAAGGTTACCTCTGCCAGCAAATTATTTACCATACAGTTTACATTTTAAGGTACGTCTTCTTTTATGAATATTGATTGTTTCCTGGTGTATCACTTTTCTCAATAAATAATTTACCAAACAAAACACTGATAGGTTGCTCTTCTATGTCAGATCTAACATGGCTAACAAGGTTACCTAAAAAAAGTTACCTTCTACCAGTTAAAATTTCAACGAATGATCCATTTTATGAATTTCAATATGTCTTTGAAAATCTCCTTTGTAAATAGAGCAGAACCTAGTTATAATGTTCTGAAGGGACCCAAAAATATTTACTTTATTATGTGATTCCCTTTAAGAAAATGATTTCTTGTTACATATAAAACAGTTAAGGGACCAAATATAAGAAGACTTATAACCAGGAATATGTTATACAAGGATTCATTACAACAGGATTCCACTGTATATGATTTACCACACAGTTGACAACTGAAAAGAACGCTCTCCTGTGTGAGTTCTCACATGTCCAGCAAGGTTACCTTTAAGAGGAAATGATTTACCACACTGTTGACAACTGAAAGGACGCTCTCCTGTGTGAGTTCTCACATGTCCAGCAAGGTTACTTCTATTACAAAATGATTTACAACACTGGTGACAACTGAAAGGACGCTCTCCTGTGTGAGTTCTCACATGTCCAGCAAGGTTACCTTTAAGAGGAAATGATTTACCACACTGGTGACAACTGAAAGGACGCTCTCCTGTGTGAGTTCTCACATGTCCAGCAAGGTTACTTCTATTAGAAAATGATTTACCACACTGGTGACATCTGAAAGGACGCTCTCCTGTGTGAGATCTCACATGTCCAGCAAGGTTACTTCTATTACAAAATGATTTACCACACTGGTGACAACTGAAAGGACGCTCTCCTGTGTGAGTTCTCACATGTCCAGCAAGGTTACTTCTATTACAAAATGATTTACCACACTGTTGACAACTGAAAGGATGCTCTCCTGTGTGAGTTCTCACATGTCCATCAACATCACATTTTTTAGAAAATGATTTACCACGGACAATGTTGTCAACTGAAAGGACGCTCTCCTGTGTGAGTTCTCACATGTCCAGCAAGGTTACCTTTAAGAGGAAATGATTTACCACACTGTTGACAACTGAAAGGACGCTCTCCTGTGTGAGTTCTCACATGTCCAGCAAGGTTACTTCTATTAGAAAATGATTTACAACACTGGTGACAACTGAAAGGACGCTCTCCTGTGTGAGATCTCACATGTCCATCAACATCACATTTTTTAGAAAATGATTTACCACGGACAATGTTGTCAACTGAAAGGACGATCTCCTGTATGAGATTTCATATGCCGAGCAAGGTCACCTTTTTTAGAAAATGATTTACCACACTGTTGACAACTGAAAGGACGCTCTCCTGTGTGAGTTCTCACATGTCCAGCAAGGTTACTTCTATTAGAAAATGATTTACCACACTGGTGACAACTGAAAGGACGTTCTCCTGTGTGAGATCTCATATGTTCAGCAATGTTACTTTTATGACAAAATGATTTACCACAATGTTGACAACTGAAAGGACGATCTCCTGTATGAGATTTCATATGCCGATCAAGGCCACCTTTTTTAGAAAATGATTTACCGCACTGTTGACAACTGAAAGGACGCTCTCCTGTGTGAGACCTCACATGCACAGTGAGGTAACTTTTTTTAGAAAATGATTTAACACACAGTTCACACCTGAACAGAAGTTCTCCTGTGTGAAGTCTAACATGCCTAGCAAGGTCATGTGTTTCAGAAAATGCTTTATCACACAACTTACATTTAAGGGGACACTTTCTAATATGAATCTTGACGTGTCTAACAAGAATACGTCTTGTTGTAAATGATTTAGCACACACCTCACAACTGAATGGTCGCTTCTTTATTTTAGTTGTGCTGTATGTAACATGTTTATTTTCCTGTAATTTGCTGTTGTATCCTAACTGTCCCGATACACACAGAGGGTCACAATGTTGAGAACACTGACAATCAGTTGAATCAAAGGTACACACCTCACACTTAACATCTTCTTGTACAAACTCATACTTCACAGCACCACTTTCTTCACTGCCACAGCTCACATAATTGGTTTCTTCAAGCTCTGTACAGGAACTAGTCTCAACTGTAAGGGCACTGAAGTCCTACAAAAAATTGTACAGCGTACTTAGAACATACCCACACAAAATTATTTACAGCAAACAGATTCCTGCAATGATATACATCTATATGTAAGTTATATCAGAGCATTGTTCAGGACTATTACTACAGCCTCTGACATTACACCAATAATGTACATACAGTCTTCTCGTACACAATGAAAGGAAGGTAGAACTGGTAACAAGGGAAGGTAGAATGGGGCTACGTTATAATGAGGCAGTCTAACACAGGAGTACAGTACAAACATAGTTAATGCTTCTCATGGTCCGACTAACAGGTTAAACAATACAAGAATTATGTTGTATGATATTTAATGGTTGATTTTATTCTTCAATTTTGTAAATACTGCATAGGTCAGTACTGGGGAGTAATTATGGAGTACTTGTTAGAATGAAGCAAAAATATACAGAAATATCAACCATAGAAAAAGTAATCAAATTTGTGTTTGAAAAATTTGGATAGTCAAATTAAGAAAGTTTTTCTGCAACATAACATAACTGAGAAAACATCTGAAAAACTCCCTTGCTACTATATGAAAAATACATTCGTTAGCAACACAATGATTGTAAATGAGGTTTTTGTACATTTCTAACAAAATGTGAAGATCTAATAACATGTAGCAGCACTAGCTACAAATAAGTTTTATAGCAGATAATGTTAACTTTTCACCAGCCCTGGATGGAAAATATTGGACGGAGCTTCCTGCCACCTGCTGTTAACAAGGCTCTGACCTTGAGTTGTCTTATCTCTCAGCTGCTTGGATCATTAAGAGTAGGAGATGAGAAAGATAACAGAGCAGCTAATATATCAATTTTGTGTTGAATATTACAGAAGGAATAGTGATGGTTCATTGCAACGACATGCAGTTTAAGTTGCATGTTGTAATTCTGTGAATGCTTAAACAAAAAAAATTTGCCATAAACAAATGTTGATAAAATACCTGGTATAAAATCAAAGTTAGCTGAAACTATTGTACCAGAAGTGTTGACGTTACAATACTATGGTTTTCACAGTTTTTGTTGAAATTCTGACATTAAATGTTTCTAAAGTTTATAAACTGACCGCTGCTTTCCAAGTCTTATAAATAGTGAAGGCGAAATTTTTATCTCGCAACCCTTGGCAAATGCTTTTTTTTCTTCATACATTCACAATGTAAATAATTGGATGTAAAGGTGTCTTTAAGGGGGGTGGGAAATTACAGTTTAAATGAGATGTCTCTGCACGGTTGCCAGTAGAGTGCTGCAGTGTTGCCAGTTGTATGTGGCAGCCAACACCTAGCCAGGAAGGTGCATACATGTGTATGACCTTACGTGCTCTCAAAACACCAGCATTTAGATGCCAACTTTGTAGTAACTGGAGTACAAAATAAGATGCAAAACAGTGTGGGGATGTTTTGGACATATCATTTCTAAAAAACCAATCAGGTTATTTATTTACATAAAAACCATGCTGCATATATGTTCTGAAAAATTAATAATCAATGGCTGGAATACTGGGCGTATATCATCTCACAGATCAATACATTATTTAATAAGTTATACAATTATAATAACTTTTATTAATATTAAATTAATTTACCAATATATTATTATTTAAATTACCTTTAACTTTACATACACCAGGAATGTTATCAACAGTAAATATTTATTTCAATAAAACAAATATCAATATACAATCCTTTTATAAGAGACTAAAAGTATAAAATAATTTCCTTAACCCCATACAGACTGTTCTAAAAATTAACGATTGTGAATATTCAACACCTATGAAAATACTTGCAAAATATACATGCAGTTGATAATATTGAAATCTTTCTTGCAAGAACTCGTGATAAATTAAAGCATGCCATGTCTCCTGCATCCGCAACCCCTGTTGCCGGAACTTTCCTTTCTCTCGTTTGGACTCAATTTTGAATTTATTTAAATTATTTCTGCTGATGCAGTACTGTATTTCATTAGAGCACAAGGTTATACATTATCTTCCCTGACTTAGTAAATTTT
This sequence comes from Medauroidea extradentata, assembly GCA_003012365.1. Lineage (NCBI taxonomy): Eukaryota > Metazoa > Arthropoda > Insecta > Phasmatodea > Phasmatidae > Medauroidea > Medauroidea extradentata. The sequence continues at coordinate 6,073 of PNEQ01110030.1, forward strand.
TAGCAGTGAGAAATTGTTGTATGAACAGTTTTCCAGAGTTTAAAGACACCATCTCAGGTCGTAAGAATGTGTACCAATGTGCTGAGAGTGCAACTTGATTGCAAACATAATCAACATATTTAAACATAACAAATATAAATTTCACTTTATATTTCATTTGTAAGGCCACACAGTCACACAAATATTTATTCAAGTTGTGGAGCAGAGGTAATCGTACAAACTGGGCACATCATACGGTCGTGGCAGAAGAACCACTACAATGGCATCGTTGTGAGCAAGTTGTTGTTGTTGTTGTTGAAAATTTTGGCACAAAATTACTGTAGTTGTTGCAGGGCTATAGCTAAAAATTAATGTTTTGGACGGGCGGGGGGCAGTCCAAACCTTGCGATTGTTATAAAGTTACACAGATCCCCCCAATAAACCAGGGGATATCAACGAGCAAACTGGTGCTATTTAATCAATTTCCATGTTTAAAGTGTAGGTTTACAGCTAGTAAAAATATTAGCAACTATTTTTTAAAATATTTAAGAAAAGGAACAGTTGTACCCCTGACTCCCAGACAATGTGTTTCACCATTGGATTCATTAAACTATTTCTGTTTGTGGTCTAAATATCATGATAAAGCCACTGGTTTAAACTTATGAAGTTTTTGCATGTTTCATTTTTTAAATCCTGAAAGTGAGCAGATATTGTAAAACTGTTACATAGAAATGTTGGAAATTGTTTGTACTATGTAGCCTAATTTTTTTAAAAATATAAGTTTGGCTTGTTATCGACTTAATTAAAGTTTACTAAAGTCACTAATTCACCAAAATTATAAAACCTTACCTTTAAAAAAAAAAAAAAAAAAAAAATGCTGCATAATACTAACAGTTTCCAACATTTCTATGTAATGGTTAATTGATATCTACTTCCATTCAGCATTTAAAATATAAAACTTATTAAAATAGCATATATAGGGATCCGAGACAAACACAAATATTAGAGACGGTGATACATAACTTGGTACAAAGACAGGAGCTAGGAATGGAGTCTACCATGACCTTTGTTAAGGAAACATTCCAGCATTCGCTTAGAACAAATTTGATAAACCATGACAAGTTAGTGGAAAAGGTGCTTTATTACCAGTGATATTTCAGGCATGGGCTACTCCAGTTGCACCACTCCGCTAGGCTGACGAAACCATCTGCAAAACAATGGGGATCACAAATGTTCTCTAAACCCTGTTTGTAACATTGGCATTTATCCATTGCCTAAGATCAATGTAGCATTTTACAAACCTGACAGGTGGGACCATTTTCACCATAGAGGACATGGAGGAAGCATAATTACTGCTCTCCATACATGACACTACTTCTGAAGTATTAACAATAAATACAATTAAGGGGATATTCAAAATCAAGTATTTTCCTGACAGAGTTAGCAGTAAACATTCAATATTTCAGTACCAGATGGAAATGCTGAATGATGATGGTGGGGTAGTAGCCTTGATAGGCGACATATTTGTTACTGGATACAATCTGGATGAACACATGTAGAGGGTAAATTAGGTTGTAGATGGCCTGCTGAAGAATTTACAACTCAAGGTCAAAGCTGTGCTAACAAGATAAATGGTATCTGCTGTGGTGCGCACATCCAGACACACACATTCATGCATATAAAATTGGTCTCTTATTCTTCATTTACAAATTTCCTTGAACTGCTTATGAAATATTACATTATCATAATATGAGCATCATTAAATAAATATTCATCTTATTGACGTATTTACTCTTCCAGTTATAACATATTTCTTTTTGGTTCGCCCATTTTTTTACTGTGAGTGAAAATGACAACTGCATTCATTAACATGAGATGTAAAATTATTTGAATAATTGTAAAATAAGTTCTTAATTAAATGAATAAGAACAAAAAAAAATTGTATCGAAAAATTAAGCAAAGTATTACAAACGTAATAATATAGTATAAACAAGGGTATAATAAATATTATAAAACACTAGGCACATAAACTGCTACTTTTGCATTTGCGTTCCAACAAGAATTTGAAGGTTACCTCTGCCAGCCAATTATTTGCCATACAGTTTACATTTTAAAGTATGTCTTCTTTTATGAATACTGATTGTTTCCTGGTATATCACCTTTCTCAATAAATGATTTACCAAGCAGACCACTGAAATGATGCTCTACTATGTCAGATCTAACATGGCTAACAAGGTTACCTAAAAAAAAAAAAAAACTTCCTACCAGTTAAAATTTAAACAAATTTTCCATTTCATGAATTTTAATGTATCTTTGAAAATCTCCTTTGTAAATACAGCAGAACCCAGTTATAATGTTTCTGAAGGGACCCAAATATGTGTACTTTATATAAGACAATTCCTTATGAGAGAATGATTTCTTGTTATAAAAACATTCAGGGACCAAACATAAGAAGCCTTATAACCAGCTATATGTTATATAAGGATTCATTATAACAGGGTTCTACTGCATATGATTTACCACACTGTTGACAACTGAAATGATGCAATGCAGTGCTACATCCAATATGGCAATATGCCTAACAAGGTTACTTAAAAAAAAATTACTTACCACACAGTTAATAATTTCAAGGATTCTCCTTTGCATGAATCTTGATGTGTCTTTGCAAATCTCCTTTGTAAATAAATGATTTAACACACAATTCACAAGTGAAAGGACGTTCTCCGGTGTGAGATTTCACATGGCGAGAAAGGTTATTTTTTTTATAAAATGATTTACCACACAGTTGACAACTGAAAGGACGCTCTCCTGTGTGAGATCTAAAATGCTCAGCAAGGTAAATTTTATGAGAAAATGATTTACCACACTGTTGACAACTAAAAGGATGATCTCCTGTGTGAGATCTCACATGCGTAGCAAGGTTACTTTTACTAGAAAATTTTTTACCACACTGTTGACAACTGAAAGGACGATCTCCTGTGTGAGATCTCACATGCTTAGCAAGGTTACTTTTATGAGAAAATGATTTACCACACTGTTGACAACTGAAAGGACGATATCCTGTGTGTGATTTCATATGCCGAGCAAGGATACCTTTTTTTGAAAATGATTTACCACACTGTTGACAACTGAAAGGACGCTCTCCTGTGTGAGTTCTAACATGCCCAGCAAGATCAATTTTATGAGAATATGATTTACCACACTGTTGACAACTGAAAGGACGCTCTCCTGTGTGAGTTTTCACATGTCCAGCAAGGTTACTTTTAAGAGAAAATGATTTACCACACTGTTGACAACTGAAGGGACGCTCTCCTGTGTGAGATCTTGTATGTCCAGCAAGGTCACCTTTTTTAGAAAACGATTTACCACACACTTCACAACTGAATGGTCGCTCCTTTGTTTTAGTCCTGCTGTATGTAAAATATTCATTTTCCTGTACTTTGCAGTTGTATTCTAACTGTCCTGACACACACAGAGGGTCACAATGTTGAGAACACTGACAATCAGTTGAATCAAAGGTACACACCTCACACTTAACATCTTCTTGTACAAACTCGTAATTCACAGCATCACTTTCTTCACTGCCGCAGCTCACATAATTGGTTTCTTCAAGCTCTGTACAGGAACTAGTCCCAACTGCAAGGGTACTGAAGTCCTACAAAAAAATTTACAGTGTACTTAGCACACACCTACAGTACACTAAATTATTACAGCAAACACATTCCCGCAATATTATACATATGTATGTAAGTTATATCAGAACAATGTTCAGTACAATTACCACAGCCTCTGACATTACACCAATAATGTACATACATTCTTCTCGTACTTCTGAGATACAACACAATGAAAAGAAGGTAGAACTGGTGACAAGGGAAGGTAAAATGGGGCTACGTTATAATGAGGCAGACTAACACAGAAGTACAGCACAAACATAGTTAATGTTTTTCATGGTACAACTAACAGGTTCAAAAATACAAGAATTACATTGTATAATATTTTATGTTTGATCTCATTCTTCAATTTTGTAAATAGTGCATAAGTCAGTACTGGGGTGTAATTATGTAGTCATTTGTAAGAAGCAGAAATATAAATAAAAATCAACCATAGAAAAAATAATCAAATTTTTATTTGAAAAATTTGGATAGTCAAATTAAGACATTTTTTCTTTAATATAACAGAGAACTGGGAAAACACTTGAAAAACTCCCTTGCTATTAATTGAAAAATACACCTGTTAGCAACGTAAATGAGGTTTTTATACTGATTTATTTCTAACTAAATGTGAAGATCAAGTGGCATGCAGTGACACTCGCTACAATAAGTTCTACAGCAGAAAATGTTAACTTTGGCCAGCCCTGGATGGAAGATATTGGACCTAGCTTCCTGCCACCTGCTGTTAACAAGGCTCTGACCTTGAGTTGTATTTTCTCTCCAGCTGCTTGGATCATTAAGAGAAGGGGATGAGAAAGATAGCAGGGCAGTTAAATTGTAAATTTTTATTGAACACTACATAAGGAATAGTGATGGTTTATTGCAACAACATGCAGTTCAAGTTGCATGTTTTATTTAAGTGAATGTTTCAACAACAAAATATTGCCATAATGCAATGTCGATAAGTACCAGGTATAAAATCAAAGTTAGCAGAAACTATCACACCAGAAGTGTTGAAGTTACCACACCAAAACCATCTTAGTTTTAGTTGAAATTCTGACATTTGTAGTTTTGGAAATATAGTAGTTAGTTGTACAGGATGGCTACTAACTATTGGGAATATAATTCCCTGAATTTTCCCACCCAAATTGAAAACTTTCCCTGACTTTTTTTAACCCAAATTTTTATGCTTTTAAAAGAAATAATTTTTTCTTTGTCCAATTCGATGTACTTTGCACAAAGTACAAGTTTAATGTACTACTAATAAAACCTTTGTGTTGTTTGTGAACAATTCTTGCAATGGGGCTAGCTGACCTACAGTCTCAACTACAGATGCCCAGTCATTCTGACCTATTTTGGGGCCTTTTCTTCACTTTTTCGTCTTCTCTGTTTCCCCACTGTAACTGGGAAATATGACGTCATCCCAGCGTGCTTCACTCTTCTACTGCGGGACTTTGAACAGATAAGCGGCAACTAAATTTGTATTTTTAATCTATAAATTATCAGCTGTCACACTTACCTCATTTTTTGTAATGTTTTGTACAGTTTTCATAATTAATATTAATTTTTATAACTATATAACAATTCAAAATTTTACAAGGCCTAACGGATGCATCCAATTTAATTAATTATGTCATTGATTCGGACGTATGGTATTTATTTAGCCTACAGAATGGGCATTTATTGTTTTTTATATTTTTGTATAAAAGAATCATTGTATAATCAATTTACCATTTATATTTAACTTTGCCTGCAAGATTTGGACTTTTAATATTTTCAGTGCAATTGCAGTACTAATGACTATACATCGATGTTAATATTTTTTTTTGTCAATTTTATTTGAAAAAGAAAGGAAAACAAAATACTTAATATTACAGTGAAAATTAAATAATCACTTTGAGCAACCACAAATTTCAGAGTTCGCATTTAAAATATTTTTCTCTGGTGTATATTGTTTATTATGGTGAGAGCCTATTTATTTGGTTATTTAAATAATAATTTTTTCTTTGCCCGTTGTGTATGGTATCCCAGCATTTATTGCTTCCACTTTGTTATTGTTTATTTATTTACTTATTTATTTATTTATCCTCTGGTTTTTGTGTGTATGAGAATGTACCTCCTTCTGTTCTCTTCTACGTTTTTATTGGTGGGCATTTTGTGACGTTTACTTGCCAGGGACTGTTGTTTATTATTTGCTACTTTAAAATAATTCATTAACCTATGATACGCATACGGCGCAGTGTGGCGAATGACAAACTATCAGAGACGTTGTAAGTGGACCATACAGTCACAGCTAAGGAGACGGTCAAGAAAATTCGTCCAGCAGAAGCAGTGTGTGCTGTGGACATTATTAGAAACAAACAATAAGGTGCAAAATACCACGAGTAGGAAGAAGACAGAGCCGTGACACGAAAGGACCAACAGCAGTAGCAAACGCTCAAAGCTAGGTTCTTACAGCAACATACAACAATCAAGAACTTTCAAGGATTTTTCAAGGACAGGCTACTAATTTTTCAAGGACCACAATAAAATTAAATTTGATACATCAAATTTTTAATTGAATGTTTAAGGTTCTATTTGCAACTTTTCTATTTCTGTTTTTTCCCCTCTTTAGAACTGATGAAGTAAACTAACGATAAATGAACCAGAATTTTCAGTTTAATTTAAAATAAATACTTTCATATTTAATAAAATTCCTTCATATTTAATAAAAAGTTTCATGAAAAAAATTAATAAATTATACTGAATCACAAAAACATTATTGTTGCTATTACATTCATGTACTGTTAACCTGCAACAAAGGAAGTATTACTTTCCCAAACTTATTTCAATGCACAAATATGTTTAATTGTACGTGCACTTTAAAAGGTAATCTGTAAGATGTGTCTAGCCTACACACAGTAAAATGTAAGAGCATTGCATTAGGAAATTAAGTTTACAGATGGGCAGATAAATAATGTAAACATTCTTTGTACTCACATTCATCAATGTCCCGGAATTTAGAATGACTTGTCAATATTAAACCGGGATGGTCCTTCAAATGTCAGGTACAGAATTTTCCCAATTCTCAATTCACAGAGTTTACAAAGGTGTTCACAATATTTTAATCATTTTAAGTGCAAATAATAGAACTGTAAAATACTGTATTACGTAGTCTCTCATGGGACATTGAAAATTATCTTCTGGATGGTAAAATAATTATAATTTTCAAAATGCCAATATTGGAATTATCAACATCATAGACATTGCATTCACGGAACATACTTCCAAGAAAGTATTTATTTAATCCTTACCTGAAAAATAATTTCACATTCGCACCCCCCTCCCCCATAATAAATAACAAATACAGATGCGAACAGAGAACATTAAATTATCAACTATTACTGTACAGTAGTGATTTTTGTATTAATTTAACTTCTCTCATAACTTTCAATTTACTTCAGCAAGTGTTGCAGATTTTTCTTTTGCTGTTTTTCATAGGCTGTTGCAGTTCAATACCCTAATTAAATTACCAGCTGCTTCTGCCTGTTCAGAGAATCTATTAGTTGATTATATAAGTTCATTTATATCCACTTGGTCTTTAGTGTATGTCCCGTAAACTTGTACGAGATGAATTATAAAAGAATTTACATCAACTAATTACTTCCTACTGCCATAAGTTAAAACAGCAAATATACAAAAAAAGTACCTTCTACAAAGAGACATTTTATTAAAAAGGTTACCGGTTTTCATGTACACAAATATGGCTGATGCCATGCTCCCGCAGTAACAGCAAACATTAGAGCATTTTATTCCTAATTCAAGGTATTGAAATTACCTCGAATCCCATGTGGTAACAGAATAAATAAAAAATAAATAAGCAATGTGACACATCATCATCCACTAATTGTGCAATGTACAGCGCGAGATCTTTGGTACAAGGCGTCACTTCGGAAGTGTTCAGGCAGATTCGACTTGAGAAACGTTGCATGAGACATTCTGCTCTGCAGCATGTACTGCACGGTATGCCTTTCGCACCCGACACGTAAGTTAATTTTTATACTCAAATTCGGCATTTTGTATCGGACACTTTCTTTTTTCAAAGGTCTTAAGATTTTTTTGGTGCCTCTTCTCTTCCAAAAAATCTTTGCATTATTACATATAAATTAAATGCTAGGGGTAACATTACATGATGCCCATGTCAGAAAGTGCATCAATTTCACAAACACTGCAAAATGTCTGTTATCGTCAAGTAAATTAATTTACACAAATAATGGATAGACAAAATATGGCTTCTGAGAAAGGATTTTAATGGTAGGAACCTAGCTGAATTACTGTGTTACCCGAAAATCCAAGGACTTTTCAAGGACTGGATTAAATTAAGAACTTTTGAAGGCCTTTTAAGGACATGGTCAAAGTTCCAGGACTTTCCAGGATCGTAAGAACCCTGTTAAAGTGTGATATTTCCCCAATTCATCAGTGATCCAAATGCCCGGCCAGGGAAGCTACATGCTTTCAGTGTGAAAAGGTAGGGCATTATGGGCAGTGTTGTAAGAGTGGAGGCCCTGTGGTGCAGGAATTAGACACGGGGACAGGAGAAGACCAGTATTACTATATGGCAGAGGTGGTGATGGAAGTGTGCTCGGATCTGTGGCATGTACAGTTGTGGCTGCAAAACTTTCACATTTGAAATTGACATGGGAGTGGACGTCACTGTGATAAGCAAAAGATAAGTGACAAGTTAGGGTTGCTCCTCAACAAAACAGGGAAGAGACTTTTCAGGGCAACACAATTACTACTTATTTGGCCTACTTACCTGCTATGTTTGGGGATGTTTAGCGGCACTGTGGCAATTATAAATCAAAAGGCAGCTCGTCGAAAAACCACTCACAATTAACTACATTTTAGCCTAAGAAAGGGCAAGAATTTAATAAAGTTCTACCCCGTTAATCGTTAGCGAAGCATTTACCTGTTATTTTGCTATCACTTAAGAAAACGGAATACTAGCAGATGTACAGTCGAGCTCTGCAACTACGACATTGGCTACTATGACAACAGCACGACGGTATTCTCAATCCGTCAAAAAAAATTAAAATTTTAATAATTTAAAAGGAATAAAATGGAAAAGTTAACATATCGTGAGCAGGAAAGATTATTTAAAATACTGAGCCGGGATTGGCTTCATTCAGTTCTTTTGAGATGTCTACCAGCAGTACGGTTGGATTAACGAGTCATTCTTATCTGACTCCAGTTTGGTGTGGGCCCATATGAACTGACATGCCCTTGTTTCCCTGCCTACGTATTAAGTGCTCCGTGATGACGTCACAAGATCTTATGCTCATCTGACTCCGGCTCTTCGGCTCG
>PNEQ01110031.1:0-15050 GCA_003012365.1 Medauroidea extradentata
CCCCCCAAGACAGTTAAATTACGATAAGTCTCGCAACTTCTCATTTGTATCTGTCATTTTCTTTCTGGTTTAGACGTAATTCCTGGCATGCGTGTGTTTTCCAAAATTGTTCCAAAGCTAACTAGCCCATGACGAAAGAGCATAATCTTACGTCGATTTGTCCGTCTTTCAGTTATGAATTTGTAGACCACCTAGTCATGTCAAATAATTTAATGTTTGAACTATAAGAGCCTGGTCCATCTGTCAGTATCAATACGTTGTTTTTTTCCCCAAAAATCCTAGTGATGATGATGTAGCGTTCTCCCTTCACTCTTAATTAAGTCTCACAGTTCGCCGGAATATACAATCCTGTACCTCGTAGCATTAATTCCGCGACCTACGTCGCATTGTAATATGGTGCGTTTGCCAATACCGAATAAGCAGGAGAAAGAAAAAAAAGAATCACAGTGAAATGCTTGGCCTTTGCAAATGACCTGGCTAAAATAACGAACAAAGATGAGCCAAACTAGCACTAGATAAACTCCACGAAATCTCCCGTAAAACACGACTCCAAACTTCCTCTACAGTGCGAAAAATCTTACAGATACTCACTTCAAAAGGCGTACAAATAGACATAGACTCATTACTACAAAAGAGCAGTTATCTTGTAAAACCAAGACACTGAATAACAGTTGTTTTATCTGAAGTATTGTACGCGACAGAAACCACAGTAATTAGAGGGATGACGAAAATGCATGACATCGAAAAGCAAGAACGGAAAATTCTTATAAAAATCCACCGTATTGTTCTTCCAGGCGGAACTTGGATCAGAAGACCTACAAAGGGATTATATGAAAACACAGACACCATCACAGATAAATTAAGGAAGACATTAGCAGTTTTACGGACAAATATGTAGGGTAGACGGGCTTAAAATGCGTTGCAGCGTGTCCGTAAAGTTTTTTTTACGAAACTATTCCACATGTGCCCAATGTGTCTATGCATGAAAAGAAAATAAACTCCAAACGATGACGCCGATTAGAAAAATCATTTCAGAGCTCCTCAAAATGGCTAAAAACCGCTTTTTCAACCTGTGATATCTGGAAAACTACTTGCGGGATTCGTGTGAAACTTGTCTTAGGAGCATGCAATGGACTTTGCTTAAAACTATCCACCAATAAAAAGATGGGGTCACCACTCAAAGTATCAGTCAGTGATCTACGATAGCACTGCACGCCGTTTGTGTCTTGCGGTAGAGGTGATACCGCGCCACAGAAGCTGGCGGGCGATTAAATATCGCCTTTTATGGGTGCAACGCAAAATTTACACTTCGTTGCATCTGCTTGCGCTGCCTTGGAATTATTTACTCATGTAATGCCATAGAAGAAGCGTTTAACTTGCTCTGCAATTGCGTTGCGTCGCGTCGGTGCAAATAGAACGTGGCGATAGGCTATTCAATCGGCCCCCTGGTCAACATTGCCCTTCGCGCCGTGACTCACTCACACAAACACACGGCCAGTAGGCGAGCACCTTAAGAACATTTTCAACGTCTTTCATGCACGTAAATTGAAGACCAGTTGGGTGAAAGAAACATAAGTTAGAAAACAATGCAGAAATAAAACCATAAACAAGTAAACTGAATACGTCTCACGAGTAGAAACAAAAAGTGGACAGATGAAAGGAAAAAACAAAAAATTTATTAATGAAGAGGTTTTGGAGAGAAAAGAAAATAGGATGAAGTGAATAGAAGCTGTACTTGGCACAAGTTCACACAGAGAGAATAATCGAAAATTATATGCTTCCATATACATACATATATGCATGCACATATATACACACATATACACATACACGTACATACGCCATACACACTACAGGCTAGCTCAGTATTCACCTACCTAGACAAGACAAGATGGACGTGTGACAAATGACATATATGAAGCGAGTCACTGTTTTTATCGGGTCGTACACTATAAAGTGAGAACTTTCGAGAATCCCTTTGCCTGCAATAATAATTAATAAATATCAGCTATTGTAACTTAAGACGTTACATTTTCAGCATAATGCAATCTATAGACGTAAATATTGTTACTGTTGCTTTGTTTAAATTAAAAAGCGCCAGAAAACTATAAATTGACTGAAAGCACAAACGTAAGAAGGATTACAAAGGGCTTACTTTATCCCGATCCACCTATACTATAGTTAATAAATAGTTTGAATGATTAGCAATACTGTGTTTTTTCAAGAAAACAATTTTAAAAAGAGCCTACTTTGACTGTAGCCAACACAAAGCTATACATAAAATATACGAGCATAATACATAAAAATTTAAAAAACTAAATAGACATCAAATCACAAAAATTAACATAAAACATAAAGAGAACTTCAAAACAAAGTGAACTGCAAAACACCTGGGACACCAAATTCAATGCCGCACAGACTATTTGCTGGGACAGACGAAGGCAAGGTTACATTATATGTTGCATACGACGACGACGACACTACAGACACAGAGATAAATAACTAAATATAGTATGACAATGGCCAGGGTATCGTACCCCGTATGCAGACTTACTATTGGGCGTCCGTGCATCCTGGTTGCCCTGAAGAGACAGACACACTGGCTTGAGTGACATGAGGTGAGCATGGAGCAGCGCCAGAATGAAGGGGCGTGGGAAACGGGAGATCCCCGAGAAAAAAAACCGCCGACAAGCGGCATCGTCCGGCACGATTCCCACAAGCAAAAATCCGGGGACCGACCCTGCCAGGAATCGAACCAGGATCGCCGTAGTGGGAGGCGAATGGTCTGACAACTTGGCCGCCATGCCCATTTGACAGGATAACGATTTAGAACATTTTATTTTCCCATGTTGAACTTCTCGCAAGGAGCTGATATATATCAAAAAAATATTTCGTTTAATCATTCATTCTTATTGCAAGAATCTTTCTGAAAAAAAAAATTGCGTTATGTATATAATGTTTATGTACATGTACGTACAAGCTCTAAGCATCTGGTCGAGTACTTTTATAGCCCTGGTTACATCACTCTTTCAAGCTAATTTAAAATTTTCCCACCTTTCGTAAACATAACATAGCAGCGCAAGTAATAAACACTGATTACAAATTTCACCGAATCCAAAACTGAAGTCTAAGGATGTAATAAAAAATATAGAGATCTAAAATATTGTTTTTGACAAGAAACTGTCTTAAAAAGTGATAACTTAACCGCAAACAGACTGTAGCAAACTTACGCAAATGTGACTGACGAGTTCTTATCACCTCAAGGATTTCTTATCTATTGGAGAGTACTCAGATAAGTTTTATGAACTTGACTCGTCGAATTCGTTTATGAGCACAGCCACACAATGTTTACAATTTTACACAAAGCCATGCATAACGTCAGCACTATGATTTTTTGTGGAGAAGGTTTCCATGAAAGCACATTTTAACGAAATAATGTTAGTTTTGTAGACGTTACTAATGACTACGGTTTACTCTTACCGAAAAATTTTAGAAAGCATAGTAACACGTGACATGTCACAAGTCAAAATTTGCATGTTGCGGGAGCATAATGCCATCATAAACCTGACTTACAAAATAGGCCTATAATAATAATCACATGCCACGCGCTACGTAATTAAAGTTATAAAAACATAAAACATTTTTGTATTTCTAAAAAAATTGCTGAAATAAAGGATTTGATATTGAAAATTAATGACATATTTGGTAAAGTAACAAACGGAAACCATTTTATGTCGATCAAATATTTCGTTTTTAGTACATATCGGCATTCCTCCTGATTACGTTACCAACTTTACAGACTTGCGAACGGTCGACTCGTTCTGGTGTTATGTCGGCAGCAACAACTGCACATCCCTTCTACGACGCGACGAGCTGTCATGGCAAGGTGACGAGTTGCGGGGTAAGAGCTGATAGTAGCGTGACCCTGCCCTTTCAACGTCCGTGTGCTATTGTATCAAAAATCTAAGAGCGGCTCATTAATAGAGCCCACGATTTTTGGTGAAGAGAATTCTGCAACAGTTTGTTTCAATGCCTTATGTATACACCTGTAGCTGAGCTTCATGGTTATTGGCATTATGTATTATTGCACAGACGTGGCTCATTTGACTGTGCCACCAGGAACAAGGTTACTGCGACACGACACGTCTGTGATTTGCGGGTAGAACCCTAGACGCTGAGAGTTAAAAACAGCCAATCACTGACAATGAAGCAGAGCTGCATATACGCACCTAAGGGATTGAAACAAATTGTTGCAGAATTATTTCCACCAAAAAACGTGGGCTCTACTAATTATATACCAACTCGACGTGCCCTGTCTGTCGTGCACCTGGAGTAGTGAGACATGTATATGCTATACATAAAACTATTACAAGTGTACTGCTCATGTGACGATTTAAATGAGCGAGTGAAGATATTTTGCTAAGCACTTAAGAGGGCGTGGTGCATAATTTAACGCTAAAAGCATTAATCCATAACTGAAGGTTTCTTGAAGCCAATTTGCGAAAATTAAACAATAGCAATCCTAGACAATAGTTTTAACCAACGTTTTAAACAAAATTGTTTCAGGTGTTACGAGCTTCTGAGGCACAATCTCTGACGCTGGGACCTCGTGCATTTAACTGCGGCGCAAGAGATCACGCGTAACGAATTAGTAATTCTGGATAAATATTTACTCACAAAGTTGGCAAATGCCATTATCTAGGATTGTCATTGAGTATTTTATCCATATTGGCTTCGAAAAAAGTGTAGAAATCAATTGATGATTTCAGCTTTTATTTATCTACCACGCACTCTTAGGGCTGTATCTATAAACGGCTTTCGAATGACAACCAACTGCTATCCCCATAGAGAAAGCATTGGTGAGCAGTTGGTTATCATTCGAAAGCCGTTTATAGATACGGCCCTAAATATCTAGGTCTTTAGCGCTGGTGAGGGGTGGCATGATGTGAGTATAAAGCAGCGCTGGAATGAAGGGGGGAAGGAAACGAGAGATCCCCGAGAAAACTCACTGATCGGCGGCATCGTTTGGCATGATTCCCACATTCGAAAATCCAGGGACCGAATCCTGCAACATGAATCGCCTTGGTGGGAGGGATTTTAATGTGATCTCAAACGGCCTTAATATAAGTCCTGGCACGTACGGCGATTTAGCGTGTCGAGACTTTTCTGTTCGACGCGAAAATGGTTAACAAACTTTAAACTATTCTTCTAAAATTTTAAAAGTAAAGCACGCTTATTAGAAACATTTGTATGGTTCTATTCAAAATGGCTAAAAACCGACTGTTCAGATTGCTCTATCTATAATAAAAAAAAAAAAAAAAAAACGTAACTGATTCAGAAAAACTAAACACAGAAGGATTCATTTGACATACATATATACTTTTAAACAAATACGATTAAAGGTCTGCAGTAATTTCCAAATGCTTGTCGATAACGGCGGGTACCTATCATTGCACGTTAGACCCATATTGCTTGGAGCCAACGGAAATCTGCAACGATTTGTTGTTTGACAGGTCTGCAATTCACTTAGGAAGGGGTTGGCGGCGGTTTTAAGAGGGTGGAATATTTTCACACAGTTGGTGGTATAATAAGTGGACTTCGTCAACAGCGAGGTCATTAGAGACGGTGACACACAACTTGGTACAATGACAGTAGTTGGGAGAGTAATCGACCACGACTTTTGTTAAGAAGCGATTTCGGGAAACCATGGAAAACCGAAATCAGGATAGCCGCAGCTGGGGATCGAACCTGGTTCCTCCCGAATGCAAGACCAACATGTTACCGTTTCGCTAAGATATATTAGGTGATTTGAGATAAAGTGAGCACTCAAAAAATTCCTGATTAATTTATATTTTCTGCCAGTTTATATCTATACGCCGCATGTAAACAAACATTACCACGTGCTTTAATTTACATAGTCTTGTACAACGTTTATATCTACAATACACTGGCCTGAAAATGTTATGAACAATATCTACTCATTAAATACACTGGTATTGAGTAAAATTTATAACCAACAGTACTCTTAGTTATAAATGCCTGCGACTTAACGTCTTTTAATACTGGTTTCTGTGCATCGACTCTAATTAATACGACCCGCACTACTGTCGTTACGAATCTCGTAAATACGTACACACTAAAATCCGATTTAATGTAATTCTAGCTTGCGCCTAAAATAAAACGCGAATTTATCAGCTACATGTACAGTAATTACAGTAAGTTCTACATTTTATAAATGCACTTTTAATCAAGGGAACATGAAATTGTACCGTTAGTATCTTGCAATAATTTAAAATAAATTCATTACCTTTTATTATTTTATTTTAAACCAGTTGCCTTTTTGCAGCTTCGCCCGCATGTACTATAGAAATGAGTAACTAACTCTTTTAATTACGTATTCATTTATGGTGTTCCTATATTCTCTGTACATCTTTAAAACAACAAATACAAACAGCTTTATCCAGTCCACTTCTCTGAGCGTACTTTAATTACAGAACCTCTTTGTTTTTAATTCATCTTTAGGTCTCTATAAAATGCTGCCCAGCTGCGGCTTTGCCCGCGTGAAATTATGTGATGTAAACGGTAACTCTGGACAAAATATGTTATGAAGGCATTTAACAGCTAGCGTACTCAATAACAGTGAACTGTAAACTGCCTTAGCTCAGTGTAAAGGGCGCGCGCAATATTCTCGTATGATGTCACAGTAATTACCATCGCAAAGTCTTGCACGGGATACAAACCCGTAACCCCACCCCTCCCACACCACAAACTTTAAACAATATCTGGGTGAATGTTAAAGGCATGCCTTGATAATTCTTTCGTATGTACAGGCTACAGTCCAAAGAGGTTTTATTTATGAGTAGGTTGGCAAAAAGAAACAACTGTTGAATTATTTCTCCATGATCACTTTCTTTTTTCGGGAGACTGTAACATGTTACTGCTTTTCACATCCTTAATTTTCGAATTTCATAAAATCCTGAACTTTATTTGTAGATATTTACATAAGCTTCACGCTTATCAAAAATCATCTCGATACCTCAACGGGTGTAAGCGGTACAAATGATTATTTGAAAACACATTTTATTTTTTAACAGCTTTCAAGGACGAATTTCGAAAAATCCAGAAATTAATTGTTTTTATATTTACGTTAGATTTATTTTAAAACAAAAACCATTTCAATATTTACACTGGTTTAGGAGTGAAGTGGGATTAATTTAAAAACTTTTTATTTTTCTAAGAGCTTTCAAGGGCGAATTTCGAAAAATTCTAAAAATATTTTTTTTAGATATTTACATAATATTTTCAATTATGTAAATTATGCATAATTAAAAAAAAATTACCTCACTATCTGAAATTTTTTAGAATAAATCACTGATTAATGAAAAACAAATTTTACAACTTTTCACCCCCTTAATTTTTAAAAATTTCGCCAAATCGAAAAATTCTCGAATATGCATTTGTTTGGGATATATGTTGAAAATAAAAAAAATGTGATACCTTTCCTGGTTAATGAGATATCAGGGATTCTTTGAAAACACGTTTCACCCCTTTTCACCCCCTTAACTATCGAATTTCGAAAAATCCATTTTAGTCGGTGCCTACGGGGCAAGGGGAAGGTAAAGCGGTTTGGGCTGTGCGTTGATGAAAGAGTGAGTGTGTCAGTCAGGATATTTCATTAGATATATTAAGATAAATGTACAGTGCTAAATGTAATATATTTAGAGCCCGCTAGTTTTTGCGAAAAGATTTTTGCAGCACTTTGTTTCAGTGCCTTACGCGCGCACCTGCATCTCTGCTTTGTGGTCAGTGATTGGATGCCTTAACAGCCAGCGCCTTGAGGTTGAAACCCGCAAATCGCAGACGTGTTGTGTCACAGTTATCCGTGTACTGATTGGCACAGTCAAATGAATAACAACTCTGCACAAAAACACTCTGCCAATAATCATGAAGTTGAGCTGCAGGTGTACACGCAAGACACTGAAACAAAGTTGGGAAAGAAATATTTTCGCGAAAACTACCGGGCCCTAAATATATTACAAGACAGTTTATAACAGTTGTGTTTTACAAAAGTTGAACTTAACCGTGCGTCACATATACAGCCATCGCTAGACTTATATTCGCACAGCTTAAACTCTCTTTGGTATACATACAGTTCGTCACCCGACTTGAATAAAACGACCAACAAAATATTTCGCTATGTGTAAGTTGCAGACCCTTGCACAAAAAAAAAAAGTATCCTTAGCCTGACCTCGTACGAAATCCACCTTGTACCAGACCTTATCGTACAGGATTTAGTTCGGGAATAGCATTTTGCAATGCGGGAAGAAAAGGAAAGAAAAAATTCATCAATTTCCTGTTGACCCTCGTTCAAGTTCTCGCACTGCGAAACAACAGTCGTGAAATTCACATGCTCTTTTCGTAACAATACGCGAGGAAGAGCCTTCACATTCGTGTATTCAGATGCGGCGCGACTGCACGAGATATACCGCTGCTGTTTCGTATCAAATGAGCGCTCCTATCTTCATTTTTTGTTTTCGCGTGAGATAGCAAACTACGTCAGCAGCAGACTCGTAGAATATTTGCGCACCAAACGCAATTATTTTTTGTTCACTCTCGTATTTTTTATTTTTTATTTTGCAACCGTATCAGAAAGGAATTCTTATTTGTTGCCACAACTAATTACGTTCTGTAGTTTATGTTTTTAAATAACACCCTCACATAGATAAAAACACGCACATTATAATGCAAAATTCAGGGGCCGCCGACAAGTGAGAGATATTGGTCAGCGCCCAACATTGAGGTCTTTAGCGCTGGTGAGGGACGACATGAGGTGCGTATGGAGCAACGCCGGAACGAGAGGGCGGGGTAAACGGATTATCCCTGAGAAAACCCGCCCGGCATTGTCCGGCACGATTCCCACTTGCGAAAATCCGGGGGACCGACCTCACCTGGAATCGAACCCGAGCGAATGGTCTGGCCATTTGGCCACCGCGGTCTCTACAGGGCCCCCGACAAACCGATGGGGAAAAGGTTCGAGGGGAGGGGGGGGGGCGGACGTGGTAAAACCTTAGGAGCGCGAACTTTAGGCGCCCGAAGTCGACTGAATTTCTAAAATTTTATTCATAATTTTAATAAAGATAGTAGAAAAACGCGAGACTCTGTTCTGCCCGCGTATTCTCCAAATCAGTGTAGCTATTGCATCTTACATGAATAACGCATGGCTGTGAGACACGTTGCAGCGTTTCACAGACAAATGACAGACGTTCAGTCGTAGAGCACCAGAACTAGCATTGGCACAGTCAAATGGGGACTCGCCAGTAACGAAAGGAAATCATCAGGAATGAATTCATTACACAAGCAGTCAACTTTATCCGTGATAAACCAACATCCCTTAATTATGTATCTTCAAGTAAATACCAAAAATGGTTTTATGGGAAAATAGTGTTTGAGGGGAAGGAGGTGTACTTGGAATGGTATGGGGCTCCTAAGATATTTTTGCACACTGAACCGGAAACCAGGCCGAAGGCCGGGCGCACAATGCTCTCGATCGAAACGGGTGTATTCGATGGCAAGGTAGGGACAGTTTGCAACGAAGATATTTATTTGTGACTGAAAGAGCTCTCGTATGGAAAGCTACACAATGAGGAAAGAGAGGTCAATTATCTCCCGGCTAAACTACATAATCCTGTCAATTATACAGCCTTTGAGATGTTCTCATTCATTCTCGGCTGCCCCACGTTTATACCGGAACAGTAAAGGACGTAACTGGGGTCCTCATTTCCCTGTTGGCTCATTTTTTTCAGGATGTATGATAAAACTGTCATAACCGTACGCCACTTCTGTGCTCACTACGCATGTACGAAGTGCAACTTATTATCAAGCTGATTGGTTATAGGCCGTTCACGATAAAGTGAGCACTGCATAAAGTTTTCTTGCAGCCGTTTTGCAGTCATCTTTACTAATTTTAATATGAAAACTTCCATTTAACTAAAAACCAGTGTAAACGTTTCAACACTCTCAAAAGTTAGCATCTATTGGCGCAACTAAATATATTTTTAATTAATTACAAGTTGTGTGTGCTCAGTTTATAGCGAACATCCGATATGTCTCGGCCCCTCGCAGAGCAGCGACAGTTCTTTAGCTCGCGGCATTCATCAAATGATTTCCCCTTGTGTTCGAATGACTTAAAGATTAAGCGGCGTAAAATTGGTTTTCGGTTGGCACACGCTATCCATCTGACAACTTGAAATATCGAAGTGTGATTTGCTTCAGTATTTTTCCTTACGTAAATATCAAATATAATTATATAAGTTTTTATACTAATAAAATAACTCTCTATAACCAGGGAAACTTTAATTTTTTTTTATTATTTACTTATTTATTTATTTACATTTCAATGCGGACAATCCGAAAAAGCAACAACGGCCATAGAAAAATAATTTATACAAGAGTAACTATTCTGCAATACCGTTACGTATTGTTGTGCAACCACTATGTGCCCAGGGAACGAATATATATATATTTTTTTTCAGTGAACTTGCAAAGTTACGTATCGAGGGCAATGTCGTCACAATAATCCCGCTACATGTAAACGAGTCACCATACCACATATTACTTACACCATCAGAAAACCTCTCACATTCAAGGTTTGTTTTTGCTATGACCATACATAAAGGCCGGGGCAGTTCTTAAGAGTGGAAGGGATAGACTTAAGACAATTTTCCACATGGACTACTTAACCTGCTGCAGAGTAAGCTCAACCTGTAGCTAGGTTATCGTAACACTTGATGACCAAGCTATTACTCTGGTATTCAAAGATGTCCTTCAACAAAAGTAAATATTAGTTTTTACGGGTAACACGCGGGAGATGTCGCGGAAGGACTGCTAGTGCATTCAACAGTCTTACAGAGTTAATATCATACATTATACGTCCTACATTCTACATCAAAAATTACATTCGGTACTATAAAACTACATCTTACATAATTAATATTAAAAGTATTGCATAAATTATAATGTAATGCATCCATATTCATTTTATTACATTGCATTGTACTAAATTATATTAACTTATATTGTTATATCAATTAGTATTTTATTACAGTACACTATATTACATTGCATTATACTACATTTCACTATATTATACCATATTACACAACATTACATATTTTATTTTATTACATGCCTATCTAGATTTAACTATTATGGGAATCCAATATATAATACTTAACGTACGTGCGTGTGTTCTTGGCTACGTTATGTGTGGTTGTGAATCCGCCAGAATGGTAGACTGGAATTAAAGTAATAGCAATGCTCGAGAAGAGACATTTCAAACGTTAAATGACTTCCGTACTTTCAAAACAGATAATTACGATACAACGTACTAATAATTAATTTGTTGTGTGTTGCAAGAATACTAGGTACTGTCCATATGAACAATGAATGAAAGGCAAATAAATGTTGAGAGAAGCTTCAGGAATACAAGCCAACGAACTGGGGAAAACATTTCCTGTAGTTTAATTGTAAAATAAAAATTATCTGTGCAGTTAAAAAAATTTTGATTGAGCTTTTAGTCATGCAGAAAGAGAGAAGAAGATAAAATAATGTTGTACTTGAACTATTTTACTTATTAAAGCGAAGCATTGCACGTAAATTTTAAAATTGAAGTGTGACAGGAATTCAACTGGCTTTAATGAGCTGTTTGCTACTTACTGTGATTAGTACGGCTGATACAAACGTCTGTTACATCACACTGCTTGCAAGTTAGACGGAATGCTGATGCACTAAACTGCATTTCTCTATCGCAACTGCATTCTACGCGCTCGTGTGTATGTGTACTCTCACCCGCTTTTTTTTTAAACCGCGTCCGATGCAAAGTGCTGTTTTTGATGTGTAAATGTTCCCTTTACCAACTTTTTATCTCGTTTAATTAACGGAATGGAAAATGCAAAAATGAAAAATTCTTATTTCGTTTCACTTCCTCGCTGGACTTGATAAAAACTGGGATCATAAATATTATTTAAACGAACGCACGTTGAAAATTTATACTTTTATTTAAAGTATTTTACTTAATTAAATTCGAACGTTGCTTTCAATTTTCCTGCCTGGGTCCGCTTTGAAATATACACAGTTAGCGACGAAGTTCCACTTTTTAACGTTGAAATTAAGTGTTGAAATATCCATGAAACAACTGTAATATCAACTTTATCATAAAACAAGCCATTCGCATTATTTTCAGTCGTACATGTGTAGCTATTTTAAACAGCATATATTTTTGCTTAGCTATTTTTTTTAACTGATTTAGAAGTGCTGGAAAAATAATCCTAATTTTGTATGTATATTGAACACTGTTAAGCTATTTGACAGTAAATTAAAAAAGAACAATAAAAAATTATCGTCAATGTTTAAGCATCCATCATTTCTACTGCTTTTATGACAGTTTTTAAATCCTAAGCGAGAGCAGACATCGAAAAACTGTCGCGCAGTTTGGTTTAAATCAGGCTACACTATGTTACCTAATTTTTTTCAATACAAAATACACTATGGTTTCAGCTAATATGTAATTGAGGAAATTTATCATTAATGAACTAAGTAGCCAAATCTACATAATTTTTTGTCTAGAGAAATTAAACTACACAGTAAATACAATTTTAACAAAATTGTGCAAATTTTTTTTTCGATATTTGCTCTCGTTTAGGAATAAGAAAGATAATTACCATTAAAGCAGTAGAAAGGACGAATCATGCTGCAATTTTTGTTGTTTTCTGTTTGTACACACAATAAAAATATATTATCATAGAAATGTAATAATTTACAGCGAAAATAAAACCACTGTGATTCTTCATGACACATTTGTGACTACGCTGATAATTTATTTATTTTTATCGAAATAAAGCAAAATTTTCAAAAAATTGACAATCTTAAAAACAACAAAAACTTTTAACTGTTTTATTACAAATTTGAGAGGTGACATCCATTGTTCATTTCAAATATCGAGGGCTGCAGACACTCTTAGAGGTGAGGCGCAGGAAGAGTATATGTCCACTGGCCGTGTTACAGCTACAACTTCTACGTTACATCTTGTTAGGGGAGTTTTACACAAAAAGGGTTGGTCCTAGAGAGTTACAACAAGGAGTTATTTTAACGCACTGCTTAATACGATGACACCAAAATCACCTACAGTACACAGTGTACATCTTGTATGCAATAATAGGGTGCAAAATGCTACTGTTAACATGATGGGAATGAGTACGAAGTACAAAACCTTCGTTTCAGCAAATATTTTATTTTAAATTAGTTCGCATACAGTAGTTTGTTTCTTTAACGCAATAAGAGCTATGCTGGGTACTTTTTTTTTCACATCGGTGCGAGGACATAAAATTATAATTAACAGAAAATTTTTAAAAAAATTCGAGACAACTGAGTGCAATTATACACTGCAACACTAGAGATTTCTCAAAATAATTTTAAGTTTGCCCACGAAAATAATATTTTAATTGATTTTGGCTCAACCTAGATATCGGATATTTTGGATACGAAAAAAAACTGTCGGATTTATTACTGCAAAAATATTAAGCCATTTAAGTCCATACAAATTACGTAGTATCAAAACAATGTAGCGATTATTTGACATCGATTTTAGGTTGTTGTTAAAAATATTATCTAAACTTTTGTAAAACTACCAAGAATTGCCTAAAACAAAATTCTACGTAGTGCGTTTCTAGGACTCCGCCTTCATCGAAGTCTACAATCCTTAGTATTTGAGATGGACCATGCGTGTCATACACCAAAGGTATTGCTTCCGCATATCAGCAATCCCCTGGCACAGTTAGGTCACACCTTTCTTACACACGTAACTTACACTAGGTTAAATGTAATAACATTACTTTCCTTTTCGCCTCTACTGTACAGAAGTGGCTCAGTACAGTAGTGGATGAGGCGCGCGCCTAACAACCCTTTATGTCGTGGGTTCGAGTCTCTGCTCGTCACATATTTATTACGTTGCTGAACTATGTGATTTTTTTTTTCTTTACAGTCTGCCGAACAGAGTTTGTGGTCACGACGAAAGGGTTTAGCTTATTAAAAAGCAAATTATGTTCGAGCCATAAAATGACAAGTTTTGATGCGTGTAACATCTAGTGATTCATATAAAGAAACATATTTTTATGTATTACATGTTTGTATCACCACTACAAAGACGGAGGGCCTAATGGGTGCCGATTTTTCTGTGTGCAGTTCTTTTCACGTTTTAACATTATTTTCAATTTTTTTGACAACGTAGTGTTCCCTTCATGAACATGGGATAACTAGAGACATGAACTTTTCGCGAAAAGAATTTTGCCTCACTTTGTTCCAGTACCTTATGTGCATGTCTGCAGTTCTGTTTCATAGATATTGGCAGCGTGCCTTTGAACTGTGACGTTTCTCATTTGACTGTACCAATCACAATAAGGTTACTGTAACACCACACGTCTGTGATTTGCGTGTAAAACGCCACGACACACGAATGTCAACACATCCAATCTCTGACTGTGAAGCAAGTCTGCAGACGTGCACACAAGTCACTGACACAAAGTGAGGCAAATTTCTTTTCGCGAAAAGTTCATGTCTCTAGGGATAACCCATTCATAGGGCCACGATTCTGTTTCAGTGTCTCACGAGCACGCCTGCAGCTATGCTTCATGGTTATTGGCAGCATGTCTTTGTTCAGACACGTTCCTCATTTGACTGCACCAATCAGAATAAGATTGTTGTGACTCCGTACGTCTGTAATTTGCCAAGGCAAGTGAGAGTAAAGTCATCCAATCACAGACGATGTAACAGAGCTGCAGATATGCACATAACGCATTGAAACCAACCAAGAAGTTGTGACAGCTAATAATTATATTTTAGACACAGTGTTCGTCATGTAACATGCCAAACTGTGCATAAACAAACGGCTGTAATATGCCAAGGCAAGTGAGAGTAAAGTCATCCAATCACAGACGATGTAACAAGAGCTGCAGATATGCACATAACGCATTGAAACCAACCAAGAAGTTGTGACA